>VXBQ01009271.1:146285-230744 GCA_013400175.1 Phainopepla nitens | reverse complement strand
AGGCGGGCTGCTGCTGCTCCTTCACGTGCATTTCGAGACCATAAGAAACAATCACTACGTTATCTCCCATCCTGCGTAGCACAACCCGCCGCAGCTCCTCGGTCTCCCCTCGGGGTCGGGTTAAACCAGGAGCCCTCGGTAAGGGGCCGGCTCAGGCGGGGACCCGGCCGGGGCAGCCTCCCGCTGGCACCTCACCCGAGACCCGGACCGGGGCAGCCCCGCACCGGACCAGCCTCTGCGGCTCAGGAACCGCAGCCTCAGAGCAGGCGGGAAAACAGAATCACACAATCAATTAGGCTGGAAAAGACCTCTGAGGTCACCGAGTCCAATCTACGACTGTGTACAGGGAGCCCGATACCGCCGCTGGCCCCGACCCGCACCCCCGGGCTGCGCCTCACCCCGGCGCCAGCTCCCCCGCCGGGGCCGCCTCCCCTCACGCCGCCACCACGGCCCGTGTCCCGCACAGCCCCGCACTCACCGCGGCGGCGGCATCGCCCCTTCGCCCGCCCCACGCCCGCGGTGGCGGCGCNGCCCTGGGGGGTAGAGCCGGGGGCTGTGGGGCTGTGTGCTGCATCCCTCTTGCCGAGCTGTGAGGAGAATCGGGAGTGCAGGGCTGTGCATGTGCGGCTTTCACTCCCCTCCTCGCCTTAGGTTTGCTGTGTATATCTCTGCACCTCCCACCGGCTGTACACGGCGTCTGGCAGCGCTCTGAGACCATTAAAGCCTTTTCCGGCCCCTCGAGCTATTTGTTTCGGGCTCTCCGGCCTTAAATGGCCCCATGGAAGTACGGAGTCACAGAATTGTTTGGGATGGGCTCTCTGGAGATCCCATCCAACCCAACCCTGCCAGGCAGGTTCGCGTGGAGCAGGTGACACAGGAGTGTGTCCCGGTGGATTTGGATCCAGAGAGGGAAGGCTCCATGACCTCCCTGGGCAGCTGTTCCAGTGCTCTGCTGCCCTCAGTGTAAAGAAGGTCTTACTCATCTTGAAGTGAAACTTCTTGGGTTTTAGTTTATGGCCATTGCTCCTTGTCCTGTTGTTGGGCACCACCAAAAAGAGTCCAGCACCGGTCCTCTTGGCACCCGCCTCTAAGATACTTATATATATTAATGAGATCCCTTCTCAATCTTTAGACTGAATAGGACTGGGCCTGCAATCTCCTCTCATAAAAGAGATACTCCAGAGTCCCTGTACTTGTCCAGGGGCTTTGAAGGGGATAAAAAGGCATGTAGGTGCTGTAAGAGCAGGTGAGGTGATGGAGAATGTCTGGGCAGACCAGCCATGGATGCCTCACCCTAGAGTTTGAGTTGCTGTGTGGAATGTGAGGGAGTGGTTTCTTTAGCTGAAAGGGAGAGATAGCAGAGGAAAATCTACTACAGCTACACTGAAATAACCTGAGATTGGCCGCTAATGTACTTCCACAGTGACAAGATTTACATCCTCACAGGTGGGGAGTCATGCTGAAACCTCAGATCTTTGATACCCAGAGTAAAGGGTCAAACCAGTGGCTTACTAAACCCACCACACCACAGATCCATCTTTGTGCAGGACCGACTTGGCAGGTGTTGTTTCTCCAGGCAAAGGGATGAAACTGGAAGGCACATTGGTTTTTTAAACCCTGGTGAGGTTTAAGGACAAACTCAATGTCAGATTTGCACAGCATAGTCGGGACTGGGAGCTTACTTTATAAATACACATTACAGAACTTGAGCTCCTGAGTGATACTTTGAAGATGGCAGATTTTATTTTATCAAAGTGAAAATTAAACTGGGTTGACACATGCAAGCCCATTCTTTGGTGGATATTGCCCCCAATATCCAGAGATTATGGCAAGGTGCTTTATAATTACAAAAATAGAGCAGAACCCAGAACCTGTCAAAGAGCTGTAGCTGCAGCATTAGAGTACAGAGGGCAAAAAGGCAATCCATAATCAGAAGCTGCAGTGAGAGAAAAGGGAGTTGCAGCCTGTGGAGTAGGTGAATGGCAAGGAGGTAGCAGGGATCAGGATGAAAGCGAGGTGCAGTTAAATGAGACAGCCACACAGCCAGCCCCCCATCAGACAGCTTTTCAGAATTTCTGCTTCATAATGGCTAACATGCAACTTTGATCTCTCTCTCATGATAATTTAGCCCAAGGACTGCAAGTGTGTGTTAAGCTTTTTTAGGTAAAAGCAACCTCAGCAGATATGCTGTTTTCTGTAGAACCGTATCCTGGAAGTCCTAATTTGGCCCACCTTGTAATTCCAGCTATTTAATCTCTTTTAATTCTTACTGATAAGAATTTCTCTGGTGCTTGGATTATCATTTTATTAACAGCATTAATAAACTTACACTTTTTAGTGTCATTTACTGTAAGGTCTTTGAGAAGTGTTTCACTTCTCAAAATTCCTGATAATGATAATCTGTCCAGCCCAACTGCTTAATAAGATCTGTGATAACTCCTTAGTGTTAACTAATTGACCCACTTCCTATGTGCTCACAGCAAGAGGCAAGAACTCTTATAAAAGTCCTGGCAAGAAGCCATAAGCAAGCAAAGTAATCCTGTGTCAGTGTGGGTTGGGGTCAAATTTTGGGTTCCATATGTACTCAAGCACTGGAATTTCATTTCTGGTGTTGACATGTCTTGGACACAGAAATTACACAAGAGAAAAGGACAGTCAGCTACAAAAGATAGTATTTAAATCCTGTCTCTTTTCTTAGATTGACCCACCTACTTTGTGAAAAAGGAGGCAAATGTCCCCAAAACCAAACAGAATTAATGTGTATTATTTTTTCCAAATGCAAATTGTTCAGAAAAAAAATTTCTCCAGCTGATGTGTAAGTGCCTGTTGGCCAGCTGTGACCAGCTTGTGACCAGCTTCTTCTTCCAGGGAAGACTGGAGGAAACTCCAAGTATTCTTTCAATAACTGGGAGGACTTGCATTTGTTTCAGTGGTTTCCTGTTACAATTGTTTGCCTACAGGCTGTCTATGACTGAAGTCAGTCTGCACATCCCCTAGTAGAGTTTCTAAGTGATTCTGGTTTTGAGTGGCATAGAAAAGCCCTTGTAAGTGCTAGAGAGTTTATTTGGAGTGTTTGAGGAAGCAAGACATTTGTCTGGTTGCTCTCAAACCTCTTCCTTCCTATTGTTACTTTTGTTGAAGACCACTTGACGTGTTCTTTGCCTGCTTTCCCAAGGAAATAAGATCAAATGACAACTCAGAATATGTATATAGGTTTATCTGTTCTGTTCTCTCAAGTACTTCTGAAATCTTGGGCCATATGTATCAAATTTGACAGTGGGTGGAGATCTTAATTATATTCTACATAGCTTTGCAAAAACAGATGTCTGAATAGGAGAGACTGTTATCCACCACTGAGGAAAAGCCCACAGAACAAGGTCATCCTTTAAATACCCTTACATTTATTAGGAGCAGTGAGGAAAGAATCTGTGGAGCTCTTGTGGCTCATCTATTGAAGGCATCAATTCTGTGCCCTGTAGCTGGTGAAAAGGCTAAAAGGATGTTCAGTACATCAAGACTGGAATATAGAACAAGATGGGAAGACTTGTAAAATCAAAAATGCTTGCACATCTTGAATATTGTGTGTAATTCTCCCTAAAGCACCAAGAAAGGTACAGAGAGAAGCAGTGAACTGACTGGAGATGTGGAATTGCTTCCTTAAAAAAAAAAGTGTTTGAATACACTTGAATGGTTTAATTTGGCAAAAGACAGTGGAGGGATGTGAATGTGATAGTGGTCAAAAAATCTGTTGTAATAGAGACAGTGAATTCTGTGTTTCTTATAGCATAAGATTTAGATGTACTGAGTGAAATCTCCAGGCAATAAATTTAAAACAAACAAAAGAAAGTATGTTTTCTCTGCAGTTGTAAATTGCTGCAAATGTACAGGAGAGGCCAAAAGTATAAATGTTCTCACGAGCAGATTAGAAATGGAAATGAGAAAAAATGTCCATTGAAGCCTCTTAAGCATAATGCTAATGCAGCTGCCAGCTGAGGAGATCTCCAAGTAAAGGGGTGGATTCAGCCAGCAGATTAAGGCACCTAAATTTGGGTTTTGGTGTGTAGGTGTCTCCATGTGAACCAGATGTCTAAGCTCCCCTTATACTCAGCAGAGAATTAATGTGGGATTTAGTTACATAAATGCAGGCATCGAGTGCCAGTTTAGGCACTGAGGAGTTTTCTACCTGGCCTCCTGCTCCAAGAAGCAGCAGGTGTCCTAAAAAGGATACCTGTCTGAAATTTTCTGTCTGAAATCTGATGTGGAAGTTGTTGATATCTCAGTCCACCACAGTTGTCACTGAGCACAGATGGTTGGCAAGCTGAACCCTGCTGATGGTTGCACAGCAAGCTGTTCTGACCACCTCAAAGCAGGTAGATCAGTGTTTTCTGAACAGCTGAACAGCTCTTTGCTCCATCAACTGTATTGAGTAGCTCTGTATCGACTGCAGGAGGAATTTGCATGCAGATGGAGACATCAGCGTGGGGACACTTCAGTCGAGGTATCAGAACTTGCAGGCTTTGCCAGGCTGTACAGAGGGAATGTTGCTTAGCTTTTAATGCTGTTTCCTGAAGATTCCTTAGCTAGGCAGACCAGTGAGTTGATTCAGCAAGCATTGATTTAGGGGAGGAATCCAAGAGATTATGTATGAAAAGCCATCCTGAAATACTCAGGTCTGTGGCTAATGAGGCTTGTGTGAAGGATTAGTGACAGTGTGTTGTATCATGGTGCATGGATATGGAGTGACCCTTGGAACACAGTGACATGACTCCCTGAGTCTGGAAGATACCAAACAGCCAAGAGTTCTGGGGCAACCACAGATACTGCTGCTGATACCCAGAATGGCCAATTCTTAAGCTATTAAATCCTTAGCTGAAACTTTTTTTTTTTTCCCACAAATGGAAATCAAAACTAATTTGATTGATGACAGCCTCTGCACTCTGTCATCTGTGAATCAGACCAATTAGGTCTTGTTAGAGTAGCACAACTTGCCTAAGAAGAATTTAGGCTAAGATTCAGGGCAAAGAAATCAAAAAGAAGGATAACTAGAAAAGCCAGATGATAATTAAATGAGTTTTGGAATGTTGAATCAGTTTTTCCCTCAGTCTCTCATGCTTCAAATTATTTACAGTTTCTTGTTGGAAACATAAAACTTTTAGCACTAATGCTGTCCTCTTGGGCTGATATAAGTCAGCAAGCTCAAGAGTTGGTTTTTTTTTTTGGATGTCCCACAACAAGCTATGAAGCTTTTTTCAAACTTCATTGGGCACCAGCTGTGCTCCTGCACATTTGCTATTTGTTGACAGAATGCTTTGACAGTGCAATAAATAATCATAAATCATTAATCATTAAAAATAAAGACTTCCTTCTCCTTTTGCTTAGCTGAAACTAGCATTGTGCCTCTCAAATATCCTGCTCAGACAGAGATGAGAGCAAACCTACGACATTAAAATAAACAGGTTCTCTCTCTTTTCCCATACACAAGACACAGATAAGATCTACAAACCAGCTAAATATATTAACTCATGCTAATGAAGCAGAAAGAAAGTAGTAAGCTGGAATGATAAGCATGTGTGGCCCTAAAATCTGCAGGAATATGAGGAAGGAGCCAGTTGAGAGAAATACAGTGCCTGGGAGAATTCACAGATGTAAGGATCTTGCTAAGAATTGTTTTGTCTTAGCAAGGAATTGCAGCCCTGAGTATACACAGTAGTGTTGTCATGCTCTCTTCAATTCCCTTCAAATTTCTGTCCTTCATTTCTCAGCCCAGGCTGTGTTATTTTTCTGCACTTCTTAACACTTTTAAGTTCTTCTGTAGAGTCTCTCCAGAACTGTGGAAAAGTTGTGTTTTATCTGTGAGGTGTTGCTGACTAAATTCCATCTGTTTTTCATGTTCAGAAGTTCTCACTCTTAAGATCTGTGAGTGAGATGCTACATTTTCTAGAATTTCTTTCTACTCAAAGAAATAAAACTTTCCTTGGAATCTGTGGAGGGAGGTAATTGGCTAAACATTCTGTCCAGTGTTGCTTAACTGTGCTCAGATCACTTCACAGGCTTTGGAGTCTGGGCCAGCCTGGGCTGATTTCTTTTCCACTTTGGACTGTTTTGCAAAGTTTGAGAATGAAAACAATCCCATAAACCCAAGAAATCTCATAATTGAATTGGCTTTTTACCAGTGAACTATATTACAAGTCTACCAAGAGTTTCCTTCCATCGTGGTTTCAACTCCCTGATAAGAGAAGGAAAAAAGTTTATTTGCAGAAGAGTTCAGTCTCATTATCTTTTTTTTACAGATGTGGAAGCTAAGCACAGAGAGATGAAGTTGTTTGCTCCTGGTCATCCAACAAAGCACTGGCAGACAGAAAAATAGAAGTGAGTCCTTAAGTGCTTTTTCTGTTGCATCACTCTGTCTTCCTGTTTTGATGAAAACTTCTAAAATGTCATTTTCATAGGTAAGAAATATTCAGACTTCCTGAACAGTCTGACAAAACCTTTAGTTATGTCACATAAACTGAGGTTAGATAGAGTTCAAACTGAGACTAGGACTCCAAGCCTGACTTGTGGCATTTCTGTTATACAGGGTGGGTTTTTTGGGAATTTTTTCTCATAGCAGGTATAATCTTTCATCAAAGGAATCTCAGCCTCTAGCCTCAAATCTGTTGTACAACAGGATGCTGAGCCTTTTTGCTTTTTCATACTACAGGGTTTTTTTCTGCATTCTAAGGAATGGGCTTTCACTTTCCTAGAACTGAGAAACATGTAAAAAGGATGTATGTGTAACAAGGAAATGGTGATTATCCAGTAATATTCATAGTTCCATTTTAGATTTATTTTTCCCATTGGTGTTATAAAATTATTCTGATTTGTACTAACTGCAGGTAGTTCCTGCTTCTCTGTAGCAATTTTAATCACAGAATGATACCTTTCTTTTTTTTCTTCTATCCCCCCTCCAATTTGTCTTTCTTGTCTGTTTCAATAGCATATCCTAAAAAAAAATTCACAACTTGACAATTTTCATGAACAATCAGACAGTGATTTGCAAACTTGTACTTTGAATCTTTCATCTTTTTCAGGGGCCTGACATATGTTTGCAGTAAAATCTCATATTTGTATTGTTTTTTTCAAAGATGTGAAATTCAGGAGTAGTTGTGTTTCCTACCTTGTGCTCATGTGAGAAACTGCAAAGGAAATTATATTCCTATACTAAGAGGACAAGAATCAGGAGACACAACTGTCCCTCAAGGCACTCTCTCCATAAATCTGGATTTATTGCTTGATGTCTTCATTTGTTATATAGAGTATGTTGATAAAATTCTTACTCCCACAACCTTTGCCTACATTATCTGTTTAGATTAGAACCACTTGCAGCCAAGCACAGTTTCTTGTTGGGCTGTTAAATGTCACTACAAGTAGGGATGCCTGACCTGCTGATTCCCAAATTGAAAGCAAAACAAGAAAAAAAAAAATCCCCATCAGCAACATACTCTTTTTTGCACCACTAACTTGTGATTTACCAGAGAAATATGTTAAAGCAGGCTGTAAAAAAACATTATTTCTAAAATGCAAGTTTTAGAAGTGTCATAAACTTGATTTCAATAAATGGTGAAAACAAAAATAAGTGTTCTGATTGGTCTATACGGTACCCAAGAGCTGTGCAGTTACATGTAAATTTACTTCTTATTTAGCATGAACAATATTGGTAGGATTAAAATGCTCAAGGCAATTTTGGGCCTATTAAATTAAATGAATGACTGGAGGAAACCATTATTTCACTATCTGAAAATGTCAAGCTCTGAAAGAAGTGAACTGCCCTAAGGAAAATGGTGAAATTGGAAGATAAATACGACAGAAATCTATCCTGAATAGACATTGTGCTGTTCTAGGGAATCACATGTTAATAGCAAGGGAATTCTTTATGAGCTGTGAGATGCCCCCTGGTGTATTTCTGCCGAGACACTGTACGTGGTCAGAGCAGGAGAAAACTCCACAACAGAAATATTGAGAGGATAGGAAGCTGTGAAATGTACAGGAAGCTAGGTAAGGACACAAAGCTGCAGAAGAGGGATTGGTAGCAATGCCATTTAGCATCTAACTGCCATTTACAATAAGAAGAATTAGCTGTAAGCTACTCAGATTTAAGGCAACATTTTCAGTAGCAGGAGTTAGAGAATGCTGTGTGGTGATGGGGATGCAGCTGGGGAAAGGGTCAGCAGCATTTTATGGGTGCTATAGATGGAAGGGAGGTTGGAGAGGCTTTGGAGAGCCCCAGAGCAAGGAGTTCCATTCTTCACCGTGATGTCTCTTTGGTAGAGAACATTGTGAGGGCTATGGGATCCCCAGGCTTGCCCGTGCAGCCATGTGTCTGAATTCTTCTCACCACAAATCACAATGTGCTCTGTCTTCTTCCTACAGCAAATTCTCCTTGTTTGGGGCTGCTAAGAAGAAGCAGGAAGGGGACAGGAGAAAATGTATTATTTCAGCAGAGGGGAAGGGAGGAATAGAAGGCACTGGGCACAAGAGGAAGGCTTTAGAGGGCAAGGATTTCTGTTCCTATTACTGGGGTCAAAAATCGCTGCTTCCAAGAACCAGTGCTCTGACAGCAGTGGCAGGGCAGGTGGAAATCAGGTATGGCCTGTGTGCCTTGCTGTTGGTGTGTAATCCAGCACCCTGAGCAGAGTCCCTGTGTCCCAGGTGGTGGTGCAGTGACTACTGGGACATGCTCTTACAGCAGCCCTGGGTTTCAGGTAGAATTTTAAGTGAAGTATCATTTGTTAGAGAAATGCTGGTAAGCAGCAACAGTATCTTGAATAGGATAAGAAGAGAAAGAAGTGGAAATATTTCAATGTCTGAGATTAGGCTGGTTGGCATGAGGAGGATTTAGGAAAGTCAGGATTTTCTTGGAATAGTCTTGTCGAGGAAGAGAGAAGAAAACTGTGATTGGGGTAAGATAAATTAGAATTCTGTTGCCTCCAAATGTGTATGGATGGCTCTTCTCCAAACTTAAGTGGCAGTTCTAGATGCTAGGAAGTTGTTCTGTGGTGTTGATTATCCAGGACTTTTCAAGAAATAAAGTCACATCAACCATAAGGACCTAAATATGTATAGACAAAAGCAGAATCAAAAGCAGGTGATTGTAAGAGTTTGGGGTGGGGGCAGGCTCCTGCACTATAAATTACCTCTTTATAACTGGATATTTAGTATTTGTAACTCTGTTTTGGAGGATGACAAAACACAATGTGTTTGTTGCTTCATTCAAGAAGAAAAACAGTATTATAAACTATTTCTGTAAGTAAATTAATCCAAATCCCAATCCTTTTTGTATGCCCTTGCGATGGAAAAAAAGAGTATATAATTTTGTATCATTAAGAGAAAATACCAGTGGTTGAGCCAAGTATCTGATTTTAATGTCTACATATTTTGGAGATTTTTTACTAATGAAAGCTTTGGTTCTCTTATGGATTAAATAAATGAGGGCAAAATCCCTTTGAACAGATTGATACTGGCTGTAACAAAATTTTATTTCAGCACTTGATTGCGTAAAAATTTGTTGTAAACCAAACAGTCCTGGTGGTGTTCTTACAGCCTTTGTTGCCAAAAGAAAGAAGATAAAAAATTCAGCTTTCATTGTAATGAAAGCCTTTAGTTCTTGTGATCACAGGAATAAAGCCTTAAAGATTTGAGATGGCTCATCCTACAAAGTCAAATGAAAAATAAAAAATAAGTGAAGAGACAAAGAGAAATAGCTTATAGTATTTTTTAACAAAGCCATTCTTCTTATTTTACAAAGACCAACTCCAGGTTTTGTTAGTGCTCAGGCTGGTAATGCTGAGCATAAGTCCCAAACATGTTGAACAGCAGTGCACCAGTTTGAGTTAAACTGAAATATATTATCCATTCTCCTAAATGCAAGTTTCTGCTGCACCAGATTTTGAAACCAAGTTATCTGAGAGTTGCAAAGCAATACCAGATGGTGACTGTAGGTTGGTTGGAATTTGTGGTCCCTCTTGTCTTGCCACATTTCACCACTTGCAATATACTAAATTATATTGTTCTGATGTCTCTTTGGCTGAATATTCTCTTTCATGTTCTGGACCAGTGCAATTCTTCATGGTTTCACTAGGTGGGTCCCCACAACAGTGCACTGGGGAAGCAAATTGTTGAGTATCCTGAACACACTCAGGTAACTTTATCTCCCAGTCAGCTTTATTTTCACTTCCTTTGGCAGAAGTTCACCACACCACGTGTTTTGTTGTACAATCTGGAGATCAAAGTGTTGGGAAGTTGTTATAAAGGGGCTGGTTCTTCCTAGTACTATTGCATTTTGAACCTATTTCAAATTGAATTTAAAACCAGTGTAGGGTTTTTGATAGCCAGTTAGGGTCAGTCCCATCAATTTTTGCAATTATTTTACCTTTCAAAGGGTGATGAAAAGCTGGTGAGCAGCAGCATTACATATATCCTTCCTTTCCAAAATCACATCATTTTTTAATGCTTTGATACTTTTTATACTAGTCAAAAACAAACAAAAAAATCCTTTCCATGTGTGTGAAGTATTAACTTGATCCCCTAAAGATCTAGAAATAAAGCCCCACACTTTCAAGACAATATTAGTATAGGAGGTAATATAAAGACTGGTCTGTACTGGAGGCCTCCAAGGGGCAGATATGATGAAGTGCCCACCCCACATAGGGTGAATACAGTTCTATAAATTTAGCAAATTAGCATAATTGGCAAGAATCACCAATTAGAAGCATAAGTGATGAAGTAATTCCCCCTTTTGGGTTCCACAGCTTCTGCAGCCCCCTTTTAGATAGGAACTGAACTTTTATTATAAAAATGTTTCTCAAAGAGCTGGTTTCAACCTTGGCTCACAGAGAGCCAGGATAGGACAGGGGCCTTGGACCCAGGGGGTTTGGAGCCTCTGGAATGTGTTTTGTCCTTCTGCCTGTCAGGGTAGGAAGGAGGGAGGGAAAAGTACTGGAGCTAGCTATGAATATAATAATAGACTACAGAGCTCCATATGTAGAGAATGTAGAGAAATATAAAAGCAAAAAAAAGCAAAAATCAATTTGACATCAATTGGCTAGTGTTAAAAGACTTTTTAGCTACAATCTTCAAAAATTTTCTTTCCAAGTGTTTTATATGTGTATATTTAACATGGAAAAGTATTTACCCCCTTTGACCTGCTCAAAACAAAACCCAACACAAAGCTTCAGGTCTCTGTATCCAGTAATGTCCCATAGAGAAGAAAAGGGGAAAAGAAATCATATATTTAACAATATTTTTAAAGTCCATGACATTCAAACTTGTACCCTGAAACCCATGGCTCTTTATCTGGGGTCTGTAACACTGATTTAACTTAGAATGGTTAACTCTTACTCTGGGAGACTTACCTAAGGATAACTTCACTGTCCACTTCTCGTATCTTGACACCTACAGAAAAAAATCAAAACAGACAATTCCATTGCTGTGAGGTTTGGGATTATTTTTATTTCCTCCTTTGTTCCCCTCTTATCCAGGCTCACTAGGTGAATCTATTTAATCTGCTTATTTGACATGATTAGACAATTCATGTGGAAGCCTGTCAAGAAGCACAAATTTTGATTGAACTAAAGGTTTTATTCCTTCTGATTTATGTTTAAAGGGCAAAGAAAGATTTAGAAAATTCTTACATTATGTATTAGAGATATAAACTGAAAATTAAAAATTGATTGTTTTCCTGCTCAGTACCCAACTTGCATTAAATAAAACTCATAATTATTATTGACTATATTTAAAGCCAGAAAATCTTGGTTTTTCAAATGGAAGATGAGAAAGACTGTCACAGTACACATAAACATGGTAGTATTTTATGTCAGAGATCTGGCTCAAAATTCATCCTCAGGAGGGACTATAACGTCTGATTTCCTGTTTTTAGCAAGTAAGTAGAACCTTCTGTGTTTTACCCAAACCAGTTTTAGTAGTCTGCTTCTCCTCATTTTGATGGCAAGACCCAACTTGGAAAAAAATATCTTCTGTACTGTTTTAGTTGACTTTAGTTGACTTAGTCTCTAAATTATAATTATGAGCTCCAGTAGTTATCTCTCCATGATCAAACTTGCATCAGTTACAATACCCCTTCTTCAGCTGGGGTCCAAATCTTCGTTTAGGCTGAGAACAAATGCTCTAGGAATCCAGGGCAATGAAGAGCAGTGAAAATTCCAATAAAACCCTGATTCAGCTTCGGAAATGTTATAAGTGCATATTATATTATTGGCTTTTCGCAAGTATTAAAATGAATGCCATGTATATAATGTTAAATGGTAACATTGATAAAATGGTAATGTAATTTACATTACCATTTGGTTACTTTTTTACCATTTACCATTTGGTTACTTTTTGTCCATGTAACCAAATCAAGGAATGGTAAGAGATAACAAGAAAATTCCTTGCATTCTTGGATCATCCTATCTAGATAGGATGAAAACCACCAGGATCTCAGGTATTGATCACCCTAATCACCAAGAAGAGCAATAACAGGAATAACTAATACAAGATTTACAAGAGGAGGTGCTGCAGGTGGGGTAGGGGGGACCCAAAGGATGTTTTTGAATAATGCATGAAAGTTTATAAATTTGCAACATGCCATGCATTTAAAGAAGTGTTTTCTGACTTAGTGTGGTGCTTCTTGGTGTAAAAAAACCCGAGGCACCTGGCCATATGTAACCCTTTGCTTTATTTCTGTCTCCTACTGGTTTTTTATTAAACATTTAAATTTTACCAGGAGAGTGAACTTCATTTTTCACAGAAAGAGCTTGTGTGTCTGAGCCTGGAGAGTTGATGTACTATGGGGGATCTCATGCCCTCCTGGATTAGAGTCACCCTTCTCTGTCCCTGAACAATGACCCGAGTGTGGTGGCAGTGCTCATCATTTCAGCTTGCAGAGTTACCAACCACACAGCCAGACACGCTGTATGAGGTTGGTCTGCTCACGCTTGTCTGGCACCATCATTTCCTCTGGGAAAATGGCTAAAGCAAATAGCAACTTGTCTGTTTGCATGTGGGCGTGAGCCTCCTGAGAACGCAGGATTTGGCACCGAGCGCCAGCAAAGTTCAAACGTCCCCGAGCTACGAGTTGTTGACATCTTCTCTCAGAACAGACATACAAACGACTTAGAGCACTTTTGGTGCTGCCTTATCTCAGCATTACCTTCAAAACCTATCATGATTCCCAAGTCACCAAGTCACCGTGACCGGGGAAATGTGCTTACAGCAGCTGACATTTGCATCGTCCCACTTGTCTGCAGGCAGAGGGTAACAGCGCTTCCAGGCTCACCGGGATCCTGAGAGAGGCAAAGCCCACTTCGTTAACTGCTTATGTCTTGCTGCCCCACCGTGGCTGTGTTTACTAAAGGAATAATCCCCACAACAAAGGCAATGCCGAACGCTTCAAGTAGTAGCAGTTTCTCAGTCAGCTCATAACTCTGCAAAACAGACATTGCATTTGCGCGGTTCTGTGTGTACTGCTCTGAATTTGAATGCAATTAAGCGTGGCTGGTGTTGGCACACCTATGCTGCCAGTGATGGACCTGTCCCTCCTTCGGAGGAGGTAGTATGGAAGTGCCAAGTATCACTCTTGTAATGAAATCAGAGGAAGGTAAATACACCATCCAAATATTCCAAGGCCTCTTGAAGCTGAGAGTCAGCAAGCGAACCTTGGCTACAACACCAAAAATCTGAGGTTTTGCTAGAGGATTAAAGTGGTAGGCATCCTCTGGGCTATAGCAAGATTTAACAAATACCTGTGAATGAAATGTTCAAAAGGACTCTAAGGCAAAGCTCGACTGCAGCTTGGAGTGTGCACAGAGGGAAAAGAGAAAGCAGTCCAGGATCATGTTACTCATCTGATTGCAAAGGGCTCTGTTTTCAGCGCTGCCCCCAGGGCTTTACCTGATCTATCCAAATAAGCCTGCCCTTCCCACCCTGCAATCATTCATACATAAACAACTCTAAATACTTTTCTGACTGTTCTGCCAGTTTCAGCTTTTCTTGCTTATTCAGTGCCTGCTCTCCTGCCAAAACAACAAACTGAGCTCATGTGGGTTGTGGTTGGGGGCAGAGGCAGGCAACAGCGGTCTGCCCATTTCCTTTGTTTTCAGTGTTTCTCTTTGGCCTTTCCTTGGGTAGAATCCAAGGGATGGATCATTGCTGGTTCCATCATGATGCAGACAGAACAGACATCACTTTTCAAACAATGACAGCTTTATGAAGCCTAGCAATCTCAGCCAAAGTCTTGATGCTATCATCAGTCATGTCTTTCTTCCCAGTCCCTTCAGGTGACTGCAGCTGGCAGCAGATCTTTTGACAGCCAGATTCTCTATGTTATCTCTTTTGGACCAAGCCTTTAAATAATTGGACAGGAAGATCTGGGAAAGAGATATGCTGTTTCAAGGCATAAATAGCACCGTGCTGAGTGGTACAGAAAGCTTTTATTTAATATAGTTTGATTTGGTTCAAATGTGGTCATTTGGTTTGGCTTGCAACCATGATTTCTGTAGATTTATGCTCAGTTTCTTCTTAGACCACTATCTGTCATATACAAATCATTTCACTGTACCTCCATTCCTCAGCTCTTCAGTGGGAATAAGAAGATGTTCTTGGCTTACAGGAAATGGAGATAAAGAGTGATGGGATAAGGAGTTCATGTGATTGTCTGCTTTTCTAGTAATAGAGAGCCATATCCATAACTGAAACACAGGGCTGAAATGCCAAGAGTCTTGGCTTCTAACAGCAAAAAAAATGTGGAGATCATTGCTGGTACTCTGCCATCAAATGATGTGTTCCACTTCTATGGAGAAAGCCAGGTCATGCAAAGTTAAAACTATTTAAGCTTTCAGAGATCAAGTGAACTTAAGTTTTGGGTACTGTCTGACAAAGTCACTGTGATGGTGACAGCTACAAGGAAGAAATGTTTTACAGTGAGTGTGGTGAGGCACTGGCACAGGTTGAGGCACCAGAGAGGTGGTGGATGCCCCCCATCCCTGGAGACATTCAAGATCAGGTTGGATGGGGCTCTGAGCAACCTGGCCTGGGTGAAGATGTCCCTGCTTGTTGCTGGGGCTAAGTAAGCTTTAAAGGCTCCCTCTAACCCAAACCATTCTATGACTGTGTGCTTTAAAGAAGTTAATTCTTCAATTTCCTTTTAGCCAATTGTGATGATTACTCAGACCTTCCTTTTAGGTCACAAAGTATTTTTGATAGTGATCAAGTTCACCTTTTAATCTGTAGGTATTAGCCCAAGGGTGTTTTTTTGCTTCCAACACAACAAAAGTATTTACCTAAATGAAAAAAAAATAAATTAAAAAAAAAAGTACCTCGACCAAGGACACATTCACATTTGCCTTTTTTTTATTTTCTCACCCTTTTTCACAAAGGGGCAGTTGCAGCTACATGACCTTTTCTGGAATGTAATCTGGGAAGTGATTTCATTTGGGCTGTGATAAGAGGAACAGCACAGTCCTAGCAGCAACAGCATCCTGGCAGCCAGTGCTGCCACCAGAATATCAGCAGGAGCTGTGAGCCTGAGGATGAGCAGTTCCCCAGAAGCTAAGGATCCGGGGCAGCAAAGCAGCATTAGATGGCTTGACCTGTGGCATTTTATGATATTTACTTGCTTCCTAGAAGTCTGGGAGGCTCTGGATTCCCTGGCATCTGGCTGAGCCAGGAGGATAGATTAACTGAAGGACTGTTACTGTTTTGTCTTGGGTGGGGCCTTGTGGGCAGCCAGCTGTTTTATTTTGTGTACTACACAAAAGGTTCCTTGAAATCTGTGTGTTCTAGGGATGAAGGCTTGGAAGGGAGAGGATAAACTGGCATAATTTTGTTTTCTGTTTTTTTTCTTTACACAGCAGTCTTCACTAGCCAACGTTATTGGCAAAAGCAGACTGAAGAGAGAAATTCCCTCAGAGCAATGCTCATGCACACTGCCCCATCACAGAAAGTTTAAACCAGAGGGGTCAGTCCAGTATGGTGCTAAGGGCCTGATTATAAAATTCTCTTGCTGCCTGGCTGCTACAGGTCACTGCTGGGGCCTTGTAACATGCTAAACATATTGAAGTTCTGAAAGTCAGGATCCAAAATCTAACAGTGTAGCTGGACTAAAATTACCACCCTTATGTGTAAACAGGGAGCTGTGCTGCCTGTAGTGGATTTCTCCATAGACAAAAGTGTTCACCTAGAATTAAATGCTTATCTGTTTGCAGATAATAGATGATGAGTGTCCTCCTGTCAGGAGACAGCCTGAACAAAACCAGGAGACACTGTGTGTTCAGTGATATTTGTGTAAACCACATGCAGTGGGCTTTCTCAGATTATCCTTTTATAGTGCCCTGTTCTTGTAACACAGCCCTTACTTTTTTCACATTTTAAACCAGAAAAATTATTGTGTGCTCTCTGCAGTATAGCTCTTCCTGCCAAAGCTGCCTTGAAACAGAAGGAAAAGACAGCTTTGCTTTTCCAGCTATGGCTTTTTAAAACATTTTTGTCTGATTTGGTTAGGCTCCCAGAGAATGCTCCATGGATATGTTGCATATTATGTTATTACTGCAGTCTATCTGTGTTAAACCCTTTATCATTCCACAGCCCTTTGAAACAGGGAAGGCTTGTAAGTCCTGGTTTACAAATGAGAAAACACTAGCACAGCACTTAACCCCTCTAAGATTTGTCTTGGGCAAAATTCCCACATGGGAAGAGCCTTTTGCCTTCTTTGTCCTTGCCTCAGACCACTAGTGTCACATTGAGTGACCCACGTGGGACTGAGTCCATGCTGGAGACAGGGACCAAGGAGATAAAACCAGACCAGCTCTCACATATTTCAATAAAAACTGTGAGCACACAGTACTCTGGAAAGGTGGATCTTAAGTCATTTGGAATAGGCACCCTCTAATTGCTTGTAAGAAAACTGCCAGGGATTTTGCTATTTGTCTGTAAGTCTCGATCTATTTTTGTTTTCTTATGCAGTAGTGAACAAAAATTAAAATTGATAAGCATATTAATAAGTTAATGATTAACTTTCTTAACAATGTTGGCCTTCAGATTGCCATTAGGAAGCATTTCAGCTAATAGAGAGGTCTTAGAATTCTTATTCCAGCTTCCTTGCACACCTGTCTGTCTGTACTGATCAAATCTTTGAGGTTTTCCTCACAGCTGTTAAGAGATAGAAACTTTAATAGCCTATGTACATATGCTGTACAGCTAGGTTAAAGTCCATACAGCTAAAAGAAACTCAGGTCTCAGGTTTCCAGGTTTATATATAGATTTTTTTTTCTGATGCAACAAAATGAAAAACAAACCCATAAAGCCCGTGGACCCATCCCAAACTGCAGGTGGACACACTTTAAAACCCCAAGACAATGTAAACAGAAAAGTGCTTGGTATGTTCAGGCTCCTGTCCTAGATTCACCCAAACAGTTCCAAACTGGTTTGGCTTTTCCTGTCAAGTTTCTGGATATACTTAGATAACTGATACCTCACTAATGTTTTAAATGAAATATATAATACTAGAGAATCTCACCAGTGTAAGCTGAGATGTAATTTATATTGTCAGTGTAAAAACTGGCATTGTAGTGGTGACCCTTGATCTCCAACCCCTCCATTGCTTCACTGCTTGCCACTGCTTGGACTAGAACTTGCTGAGCAAGTGTAGCTTTTCACCCCAGGAATTTTTGCTGTCTGCCAGTGGCTTGGGCCTTGCAACACAGTGGTAGATTTTCCCTTGTGACTTGAGCGAGTCCCACAGTTGGTGTGCAATAAGTATTCCAAGAGTTTGCCATCCACCCCCCAAGGAATAGATCCACAATGCTGAAAGGAGTGCTGAGTTCATATGCCATCTGTGCAGAATCTGTTTTACCACTACAGAAGAGATGGGGATGAAACAATACTTAAGAAAAAACCCACAAGATTTTCAATAATGGAAAAATTACAAAAATATACAGGATGGCTCACTAGGATTTTGCTTGTCAGTAAAGCCCTTTCATAGCTGTTCCAACATCGCATACAGTAGGAGGCTGACAGACTGATTCCTTTCTGCTGTCCACATCAGACTTGGCTCACCTAGAAAACTTGAGAGCTGCCTTTTTCATGTCCTAGTGATAAAGGGGTTACTCAGAGTCTGGACTGGCTGTTCCAACCCAAAGCAGAATATCTTGTCACCTACCCCTGATGACACTTTCCCTTATCTCTTACAATAGGATAAATTAATGAAGGAGATAAGGTCATTACTGTACTCTGTAAAAGCCTTATTTTCCTGTTGTACAGTTTGATTAGAACACATTCTTGGTTTCAGTTTTGAGTTGGTTTTGGTTTTGGTTGGGTTTTTTTTCCCTTACAGGTCCCGTCAGACAGGATGATAATTTTTGCAAATCATAGCTTATAAATATTTAATGTGCAATTAATAAATAATAAATTATTGTTATAATTCCATTTGAAAATGCAGCTGAAATTTGCTCATTTTTAGGAATTTAATGCAATTAAATTTTTAACAATTTAATGAAGATAAATGGATGGCAAAAAATGGGAACTGAAGTGTTTAGAAGTTTGAAGTTTCTAGGAATTTATAATTTCAAGGGCCTTTTTTCTCCTTAGCCCTTGCTTAGCAGAGAGATGGAAGAATTTAGAGATATTAAACACAACACTCAAGTGTTCTTTGGTTTTGTGTGCAGGGTTGTGTATGGGAGTGTAGAGCCCTCAGACCCTTCCACCTCTGCTGTAACCTTTCTCAGGTGTTTTTCCTTTGGTGTGACTTTGAACTTGGTGCAGAATAAACACAGTCTGAGCATGGTGTGAAGGCCTGTAACACAGTCCTCCTTGCATTAACCTTGCCTGTGCCTGACATACCAGTACAAAGTTCAGGCAGCTCGTTGAAGGCTGGACTGGAGTGTTCTGATACAATTTTCTTTATCTTATCAAAAGTCCCCCAAGGAGCTGGTGAGTGCAGACTGCTTCTTGGTCTCTGGTTCCTTGGCTCAGTCTCTGTCTTCAGGCTGCATGAATCAGTTTGCAGCTCTCTGGCTACTGTTTTCTAATTATATGCCTGTTTTTCCTCTGGTCATTTTTATCTGTAACAATTCTGTTAGGAATATTTTGGTTCAAAAAACTCTGACTTGCCTTAATCCATCTCAGAACAAAACACTTCTCTCTCACATTTTCCTAGTTCTGTCTCTGCACGTAGCCACAAAAATTTTGATTGCTGTGTATCCTTACCCTGGCCATTTTGAGTTCCCTGTCACCTCATTTTCTATGCACAAAATCATATTAAACTTGTTTGCTGTTCCCCACTTCCAACTTCTACATCCTCCAGATGATAATTGGATATTAATTAGCAATTGCAGCTTCACAGGGACAGTCAGAGCTGTGGTCAGCACCAGTACCCTGAAGCAGTGCGTTGTAAACTTGGCCCATGACATTTGTTACACCTCTCTGATCTGAGAAATGTTCAAATCACAGTTTAAGACCATTACAGACAGTTTGTCCAGACTTAAGTGAGGCTGGTGGGTGTGTATCAAATGCCAGCCTGGGACTACTACAAAATAAAAATAATTTTCATATGTTTTGTTCCAGTTTTATTTCTCATCATGTATGGCTAGTGGCTCCTTTCTTCTCAAAGGCCTGTCTTTGGCCACTTACTTTCCAGCTGAACTTATAAGATTGCACTGTGCATCTGAAAAATCAATTTAAAAAGAACTGAAATACACTTCTATTATATATTAACATGTGTCCTTGTAAAGAAAGGCCATGATCTCAGTATGCAAAGGCTAATAATTGACCAACTTATGGTGCCATACTATTTGTTCTATTTATTTTCTTTGCAGAAAGCATGAAAACCCTTTGCAGGGACACTAAAAAAAATCTGCAGAATAATCACACCAAGTGTAAATAGGCACATTTTAAATGTTGAGCAATGATTATCAGTGTATATCACTAAGACTGCAAAACTCTTCTAACTAAAGAGAAAACTTAGATTTTATGGGTTAATAGTAGTGCCTGAAAAATAGGTTTATTTTGGCTCATTGTAAGACTTAAGAAACCAAAACAAAACACACCACAACTCCAGATCTAATGTGATAAAGGCACATGAAACAACAGCTTTGCTACAGGTGTTACAAGAGACAAGTTCAGCATTTGACTTCATGAAGTTTCTGAGGGCTCCACGAGGCGTCTAGCATTTACCCAATGTGTCTGCAAGCCACTTGAACCCTGAAGCTCAGTGGTGGCATTTGACTCAGAGGAGAAAGTCCTTGTGGTCACTTGGGTGGACAAAGAGGACACTGCATTCCTGTGTCAGCTCTAGTGGCAGAGGGCACATGGCCTGGAACTATCATGTCCAGTGGCAGCTGAGAACAGATTTGGCTTCCACCCTCGTTTGCCTTCTTTAACTTGTCTGCAGTCTTTTGTGCTCCCTTTCCTCCAATAAGAATTGCCCTGTGCCCTGGAAGTATTTCACTTCCACAGATTTTATACCACTGGACTGTTTCTTCCCTAAGCTGTTTTCATCTACAGTAATCTTTCATAGAATCATCAGCATAGAATAATAAAATAGCCTGGGTTGGAAGGGACTTTAAAAAACACCCAGTTCAAACCTCCCTGTGTTATGCAGGACACCTTCCACTAGACCAAGCTGCTCAGAACTCCATCCAACCTGGCCTTAAACACTTGTAGAGATGGGGTATCCAAAACTTTTCTGGACAACCTGTTCCAGTGCCTCACCCCCCTCATACTAAAGATTTTTTTTTTTCAGTTCCATTCCCCTTGTCCTATCAGTACATGCTCCTGTAAATAGTCTCTCTCCATGTTTCTTGTGGGCTCCCTTCAGGTACTGGAAGGCTGCAATTAGGTCACCTCAAAGTCTTCTTTTTTCCAGTCTAACTGGTATAATTTTGAGAATAATTTTGAGTTTCCTTGCTCACGGTGGTGCCACACCTTCTTTGGCTTCATGGTACTGCCACATGATGCCAGAACCTCTGGAAAAGTCTCATAATGTTCAGGACTATCTCAGTCTGTAGGACTGAGGTTAAAATGAGTCACTCTTGCCCTTTCCCAGTAATTTTTTGGGAGAACTCACCTTTCCTTCTGGGCAAGGATACATATTCTTGGAAAACATCAGAGGACTTGAAGCATTTGAATAGATAACTTCTATTCACATTATTGTAAGGGAATAATGGTCTTTCTCCCAAATGAGTACATTCTTTAATTCAGTTTATAACTCACAATGCCAGTGAGAGATGAGCTAATCTGTGGTGCTTTCCATTCCAGTTTTGTAGCTTGAGAGCACCAAGATTTAAGGGTGGGTTTTTTTTTGTTGGTTGTTTTTTGTTTTGTTTTTTGGTTTTTTTTTGACTAAGAGTTAAGCTGGGGGCTGTATTTAAACAACATAATGACAGGGCAGACCCAGCCCTGGCATCCAGCTGAGAATTGGACACTAATATTTGGTAGTCATAAGTCATTTGGCCTAATTCTCAGATTAACATTTACATTCTGGGTGGGAACATATTCTAATCACCTGTTATTACCCTGTTATCATATTGAATATAATCCCTTTCATTAATATTTTGCCATTATCTTTTTTGCCCCTGTTTCTCATTGGAAATCTATTCCACAACTTACTTGCTCTTATGCATAAGAAACTTCTTCCAATTCTAAATGTTTTCACTACAGGGTTTTTTTTAAAAATATTTTTTCTTACAGCAACTTTAAATTTCAGCTTAGTTGATTTGACTGAGAAGACACTCAGAGTCAGGCTGATGTTTTTTTGAAAGAGCTTATAAATCTGTAATTCCAGCACTCTCCAGTTTTCTTCAAGGAGAAAGTATGTTTCCTCCTGCCCAGCACTCCTTTAAAACCAAGAGTTATTTATTTGCTTAGAGCAGCTCTTCAGTTTTGGGAGTTTCTTTTAATTTTGCTTTTGCAGCTTTAAATATGTGGTCTCTCATAGCAGATACTAAAGAGAAAATCAGCACATACTACCCAGGAGCAACATTGCTACTAATTGCTTACCCAGAGGATAAATAATGAAGTAGCTTTGCTGTGAAAAGAATTACTGAGGGACATAATTCTTTTATGGATAAGAAAATTGCATCATTCACTCAACTTTTACCATTGAAGCTGTAATTTTTTGTGTGATTCAGTGATAAATATTTGTGAGGCCTTTGATGTGTACTTGTTTGGGTATTGGGATTCCCTCAGCTTACCTTTTAGTGTTAAGGAGCAGAATGCACTAAAAATATCTTTCCTGAAGTTGCCCTGATTTTGTGGGACATCAGTGCTCTGGTGGGACTAAGCCTTTTGCTAAGGGATTACTGTCAGATTCTGCAGACATGAATGGCAAAAGTTGTTCCCTTACCTCCAAAGACATTAAAACAGGCTGAGTTTCCACTCCCAGGAGTGGAAATCTTGCTGATGAGTTGAATGACAGCAAAACCTCACAGATTTGAAGAATAGCATAAACTTTTGTCCAAACACCAAAAAGTAAATTCTGAGTATTAACAGCCCAAGAGTGGCATTTGACTATTCCATTAAATCAACCACAACCACAGTGTACCACGTATTCTGTCTTTTATTTTGGCAGTGAACTAATATTTGTTGAATATGGATCCTTAAGTCCTGATAAAAACGAAACTTCAGTTATGATAAGATTGCAGGATTAGCCTCAGATTTAGTAATTAATGGCCTGCTTCCAGCAAATTTCATATGGAATGCTTGAGACTAGTTTGAGATATATATGCCACATATGTTTATGTCTGCATATCAGCAATTCTGTATCTCTAATATGGTATAAAATTAGACCTGTTTATGGTGGGTTTTACATATGGGTGGTCCTCCTGTATTCTTAATTAGATATACATTATTTAATTACTCTTTAGTGTATTCAGTCAAAACACAAATGTGTTACAGTCCTGATTTGAAGTTCCCAGACACAAAATGCTTGTAATGATAATCTTCTAGATATTAAATATCAGATCAGATATTCATAATTCTGTTAATTCTGAATAAATGATAATTTTATTCATCCAGATAGTAGAATAATGCTCAGTAGAGCTTACTACTGTAAAATAAAAATATTTTCCTCATGATCAGCCTCATGCCATCAGGAATGGTGTGGACAGGCCTGAGGAAATTTGACAGGAGGATGACTGCTCCCTCCCTCCTTTCCCCCAAGCTGTTGTGGTCCCAAAGCATCCTACCAAGAGCCACTGGAGTGCAGCACTGAGACTCTTGGGACCACTCACCTCATGGTCAGCTCCCAGTGGAAATGGGTCTTGTGTGGACCACAGTAAAGCTGGGCACAAAGAACATATTTCACTCAGCTTAAGAGAGCTTCACACATTTCCCACCCACATTTTTATGTGTGCCAGACAATAAAATAAATTTGCATTTAGTTAGAAGACCATAAAGTCAAGATTATACCCTTCCTGTCAGATGTGAAGCTTGCAGAGATTCTTGCAGAAACAGAAATCATTTGCATCTCACCTGATACAGGACTTCACAATTTTTTCAATCATCCCCCTGCTCTTCACTCTCCTCCAGTATGTAAGATTTCTGCCCCTCCTACACGTGATTCCTGATTTTACTCCTCCAGCAGTAGCACTTTTCCACACTTTGTGCCAGACTTCCTTGGCTTGTGGAAGTGGATATGATCTTGATATTTGTTCTTTCCAAGCAGACCTTCGTATCCCATGTCTCATGATTCCAGCAGGCAATTGCACTGTACTGATGCTCACTTTCCCAGCACATTGTGTGAGCTTCTGACTGTGTCCTCATTCACTAAAACAAGAGATATTCCTGCTGGTGGCTTGTATTTGTTTGTCTCTCTAGGTGATTGCTGAAGAAGGAGTAAAGACCATGTATAGGGAAGTCAATTTGACTTCAAATAACCAAAATTCAAACTGTTCTCTGTGCTCTCCCTGCAGATTTGAGTACCCAGAGAGCTCTGAGAGAACTGGCTGCTTTCTGCTGGAAGTTACTAAATTGGCCCAAAATGGGGACCTATCAGTTACTAATTACAAAGGTAAGAGTTACTTTCTTTTTATTTTATTGAGGATATTCAATAGAAGATACTCTGATTGCATGGCCAGCATAACTTTGAAGATTCATGTTAACTACCTTGTGCCTTCATATGTTAATTCATACCTATCTAGGAATATTACAATTATAACCTCTTCATCAGTAACAGAACACAATCAATTAATGATTTTGTTTGGGTTTTTGTGTCATCTGTCTTCAACACCTGGAAGTTCTCCTTGAGCCATTCATTTTCTTTTAGCTCACTTTTTACCTTCCATGTATCTACTGAGCTTGCATGTCTCTCTAATGTTACCTTGTAATTTTTCATTTAAAGTCTCTACAGTCCAAATACTTTGCATAATAAGACATAATCAAAATTTCAATTGAGAATAAAATAATATCTTAATGAAGCTACACTGAATTACATTAACTATTTAAAATAAAATAATATCTTATTGAAGCTACACTGAATTACATTAACTATTTTTGGGAACTCTTTGGATTCATTGTGGGGACCACTTTTATGTTCTAGAGTCACTTCTAGATATTTGTTGCTTATAAAACTCTTCTTTTAGAAGATTTTAGACCCTCTTCTTACGAAAAACAATAAAAATAAAATGATTTTGAGGTATTTTGAAACAAAAGTTCTTCCTGACATGAAATTAAGTTATTATATACCTTTCTTTACTGTCATTTTCACCATTTTCTAACACTGTTAGTCAGATTTTCCTGACTTTAGAATCTGACTGCATGAAATTTGTTAAGTCTGCACTTGCTATCTTCTAAATATATACTTATTTTGTAATTACATCAATGCTGTGGTAATTTACAATCTGCAGTCTTTAACTGGATATACCCCTCACCATTCATGAGTCAGAATGATCTGCCAATAACCATGACCCTTGGTACCCTCACCATTCTACATCTGAGGATTCCTCCCTGTACAGCTCATTTTCTGCCAAAGAGGAGCAGTACAGTGGGAACTCTGTTGGCCTCCTCCTATGGAGGTGGTCTGCTGACAGGCATTGAAAGGACTGAGGAACAACTGTAGTTTCGTTTTCAGAGAGCCCAGGCTCGCAGGGAAGCCAGGATCTAACATTTTCATCCTCCTGGCACAGGTCTGAGCTGTAGATCTCAGATGGTACAGCAAGCCTTTTAGGAAAACTCTTACCTCAGAGACAGAGCAGCCATGACCACGCTTCCTGCTGGCAGTGATCCCTGACTGGTGTTAATTCCTGACCCGGGATCAGAAAAAGATGTTGGCATTGTTGCAAACAAGCCTTATTTAGAAAGACTGTGCTTTCAGTACAAGAGAAATACAATGTATTTATGTAAACCGCTCATGGTTTTGGGATGTTTGGTTCTTGTTGCCCACGCTGTCATATCCATAGGTCCTGGATACCAAGGTGTGGAGCCAAGCCAAGTTTTGGTGCATTCTGATCCTTTGGAAGCCATTGTGCAGAGGAGGTTTCATATCATTCTGCTCTTTCTTCCTGTTTTTATTCAGTCCTCTGTCTCATCCATAATCTATCACCTGCCCATTGATTCTTCACACATAATGGGGTTTCTGGGGCTCTCCTGTTATTTGTTAATACCATGTGAGAGAACACGTTTGGATTGTTTTACAACTGTTGCAATTTTGCCTTCCCTAAAGAGAGTCTTGCCACTGGCCTTGGCTGGAGGTGAAGTGGAGAACACTGCTACAGGTGTGCTCTGGACACTGTGCCACCAGTACCTTGCAGCATAAAAAACTTGAAGCTAAATAGGCAAAATTTATTTTCTTTGAGATCTTACAGAGCATCCTGGAATTGACTGCTTATGATTGCTTTGGGAACCTCACCTCTTTTTGCACCTGCACCACCAAGCAGATGGCAGACTGATGTTTTGGGGCAGTCTCACCCCTTTCACTCCAGAAGAGCTGTTTCTGCCCACTCCTGTCTGAAGCCAAGCACACTCCATTGCCAAGGAATAAATTCTGATATTATCATACAGAGAAGGCTCACAGAAAGTGTGTTTGTAATTCTTCAGCTCTCTGAATTCTTCCCAGTTCACTGGGAAGAACATGGAAGTACTTTCAGATTTCGTGCTGCTGAAAACACTTTTTGTTCTAATGCCCACACATATCTGCTAGAACCATGTCTCTGCCTCCTTTAAACATTCTTTTAGCTAATGTACTGCATTATGCATATTGTTGGAAAACAAAATGAAAAGCAGGCTCCTCTTGAATTCTATCTGTAATTCTCTGTGTTAATTTGCACAACTGACAAAAATCACTCAATATGGGAAATGAATCTTTTTGCACTGGTTTTGCATATAATCTGTTATATTAAATTTTGATTGAGGTTATCTGTCTAACTTGTAGGCCTATATATGCAGATCAAAAGCTCCAAGTATTGTGTCTGGCTAACAGCCAGAAATTCTGACTCACAATCAGAAAACACAAAAGAAATTTTCCTGTATCTGTAAGGAGGAAATTAGCTACTTTAAAAAGTCTTTGTCACTTTTTCTATGACTCTCAAGTACTAAGAAAACTTGAGACTGAACAGCAGCATTCCAGTTAATGGAAATTTTTTAATATATAGAAACCAATATAAAAAAATAATGTCTCATAAGGTACTTTGATCTTTGGAAGGTTCTCCTGGCTCTCAGAACCAACAGAGGTTGTGTGAACTTCGAAAAATCAGCCTCAAGGTCTTTTATCAAGCTGTTGAGGTTCAAACAAGAAAATGTGTTTTTCATGTTTGTACCTACTCAGGTCTCCCAGATGCTTTCTAGCAGAGTGTAGTGATACAAATGAGAAACAGAACTTACCTGTCAGCACAGTTTATAAATAGTGCTGACAGTAATGTGACCACACAACGGGGTTGAGGTCACAGCACCATGCACCCATTTGATTTCCTGTACCTGCATTTCCTGTGGGCTCACTGCTGTGCTGCATGAGGGCAGTCTTGTGGGGATTCTGGTTCTGAAGCCATGAAGATGTGCCACAGTGAGGCAAGCACTGCAGCTGCCAAACAGGGAGTCTCCTGCCAATGCTTGCACCAGTGCCCATGCCACAGCCGTCAGTGTACCAAATAAACCCATTCCACGGGCCTACTCATTTTGAATGAAGACTTCTGAAACTTTGATACCAGGATCACTTGTCAAGGGGGACAAGATCAGCAAGTGAAAAAGGAAGTAAACTCAAAAAACTGCCCCTTCCCCATGGCAGTTTGAGAGAAATTCGCAGTCACATTAAATTTGAGAAACAGCCTAGAAAGGTCCTATGAAACTGCTTCTCCCTCACGTCCTCTCCTCTGCACTGTGGTCCAGCTGAGAAGACATCCCAGTGGTGCAATGGATGAAGCAGTGCAGCAGCTCTGGAGAGAGTGACCAGCACCCAGCAGAAATTCTGACTCACAATTGTGACAGCAGGGAGGGAGCCACAGGGCAGACTGTGCTGCTGGGCTTCAGGTGACAAGAGAATCCATTGCAGTGACCACGGAGGTACCAGAAGGTGTCTGACAGCCTGGAGAGGAAGCACAGCCACCTGTCCACACAACCTCTCTTTCAGCATAAATATCTGTCACTCTTTGCTACTGTTGTGTTCCTGGAGACCTTCTGGGGACAGATGCTCCTTGCGTTAACCTCATTACCTCTCCTTGCTTCAGCCACTCGGGCTTTCCTGGCAGATTTGCAATTTGTCCTGCAAATTTCCCCACGGAAGGCAATTTGAATTGCAGTTCTGCTGCAAACAATGCAATTTATCTGCCTACAGGAATTTCCTCATGTTGAGCTTGTATTCTACTGATTTCCTGTACCGCACCCTGTGCTGTGCTGAGTGTCAGCAGGTAGCAGGTGAGTGTGAGTGTGGGCAGACAGATGTCAGGGCTACGTCCTCTCTGGCCTCTACAGAAGACTTGTGCAGGGACTACTGCACCCTAATACTGAATCAGTTTCATGAGACTGTACTGTTAATTAAGTCAAGGAGCTCAATGCCGCAGGGTTGAATTCAATCTAATAAAAGTGTTGAACAGAAACCAAGCAATCGACGTGAAGCGTGCTCAGAGAGAACTGAGTGGTAAATTGGGGAAGAGAGAAAGATGGAGAACAAAATCAGAAGGATGAGAATGAGAGGTGAAATGTGAAAAAAAAGGCACAGGCAGAGGAGGAAGTGCAGAGACCAATATGAAGAAATATTAACATTAGAAGAGAATAAAGAGAAAAATAGCTATGATTAAGCATAGTTAATGCTGGGATACTGAATACCTATAACAGCCAGACAAGGTCTTGGACTTCCAGATTTCAAAATGTCTTGATTTGTAAGAACTTGTCTCTAAATCCTGGAAACACTTCAAAAAGATTTGACAGTCCCAAATAAGAATACATGGATACATATACTTAAGAAATAATGTGGCTGACCTGAGAAATTACAATATTTACCCTGGTATGGAATACACACATTATTTATGGTAGGAAATATAGTCACCCAAAATGAGACTTCTGCAGGGTTTTGTGCCTAAAATATACCTACAGATTGCATGTGTGAAAAATCTACACTGAATGTTCACAGTATGATTAATATATCATCTGCAGAGAATGAATAATAGTTTTTTTCACCGATAACTTTTTTCTCTAATACAATAGATATGACATTACAAACAACAAACTATAAAGCATTACCAGAAAATGCTAGTTTTAATAAAGATTTAAAAACCACCAACTCACATAGCTCTCCCCATTCACCACATTTTTTTAGATATGCTTTTTTTCAGTGAAATTTAAAGTATTTAGAAAATTTCTAGATATTGCCTGTGGAACTTCAGCACAAAAGTTCACTGGTGACGTATGATTTTCCTTACAGCAACTATAATCAATACAACCAGGGCTCAAAACAAAGTTTTAAGGCTATTTTATAAACTTAGGACTGTACTCAGGGAAACTTATTATGGAAAAATTGACTCAACCTGTATTTAAGGATTAACTAGGGCAAGTCCTGTGGCAGTGTGCAGCCCAAAACATGCTGCTTCTGCTGAGTTACAGGTCGGGCTGAGTTATAATGGGGAGAATTCAGGTGGTGTAGGGGAGAGGCAAAGTTTGAAATGCTGTTCTGCTTTGCCCCTCTGAGGGGGTCATGAAACCTCGAAGTATTTGAGTGACAAATGTGATGCCCCATGCCTGGAAGTGGGATGGAGCTCTGAGCAACCTGCTCCAGTGGAAGGTGTCCTTGCCCATGGGAAGGGGGTTGGAACCAGATAATCTTTAAGGTCTCTTCCAACCCAAACCACTCTGTGATTCTGTGGTATTCTCCAAAGTGTTTTAGTGCCCATTTGTCTGAAATTAGTAATTTAGATGCTAACAGGCATCTGAAAACATGGTTGTTGGTAGTCAAATAGATCAAAATAACTTCAGATCTCATTAGAAGTATTTACAATGTTGTTTGTTCATATGCTGCCTACATTTATCCATGAAAGATAAAAAGCAAAGAGAGATAAGAACATGGTGCCCTAATGTCTGAAACAATTGGTGATTATTTTATAGCAGGGTTTTATTAATACTTGATTTTACAAGGAGTCAAGCTCCTGAAGTCTAGCAGCTGTATGAGGATTTAGGCTTTCTTTCGTTGTTTGTTGTATTTTTTGTGGTTTGGTTTGTTTTGTTTTGTTTTCATGTGTCTCTAACCCTCAGAGCTGCAATGAAAAGTTTAAAAACATGGCTGGAGAATCAAAGGTCATATTTGAGATCTTAGAGGGTCAAAGGAAAAAAATAAGGATAACCCCTTACTGGGGTATTCTGAAAGTTATAAACATGCTTAAGGCAATATCCTGATGGGGGGAGGTTGATTTATGGATTTTCTTTAGGTTTGGAAGTTTGGTCATGCTGCCTTTATGTCACTTTCTGAAACTTCTTTTACAATAACCACAATTATTCATACAAATACTCTAAAAGAAGAAGAATTAATTTAGATTTAAAATACTAAATGTAGAATATAAATTATAACATTATGGGAAACAATTCTGCATAAACAAGGGAAAGGACTATATAGGTGCTAGATTTTATTCCACCTTGAATGTTTATTAATTTAATGAAGAATGACCAGGAGATCTGCATGCTTATGATACCCATTGCTAAAATCCTTCTAAAGAAATTCTACCTTTTGTTCCTATTTTTTAAAATTTTCAAGACCACAGTAGCTAGACATTGTGACAGTTTTTCATAAGCATGCTTATGAGTAATTTTTTTCATTTCTCTATTCCAGTCATTCCCATACCCCTTGGCAACAGCACTTTGTTGGCAGAGTTTATATAAATGCTGGGAGAAAGCAGGTGTCCCCATCCCTTCCTGACCTGGTGTCAGTGATGTTAACCCCTGTTTCATTTCCAGGTTTCCTTCCATGACATCCTGCAGGAACCTATAGGACAGTTGTCTATTACATTAAAGGGGTAATACTTTTATTTAATTCTGTATGGTTTTAGAGAAGTGGCCACAGGCTTTACACCCCACCAAGCTTTGCACCAGTTAAATACTAAGACTTCCATAAGGAGGGAAATAAATCTGAATTCTGTATTTCTTGATGATAACCACTGCAACCCTTTATCTTTTCAGAAGGCAAGATTTTTGAGGAAAACTCTTCTCCCTTCCCTCCTCAGTTATTGTTTTATAGAATCCCCTAAGATTTGCTGGGAATGATTACAGTGTGAGCTTTGTGAATGCATACCCACACATCCTTGAACCCAGGGAAAATCTGCGTTTGAACGCTGTGATCCAAGGTCTGCGGCTGTAACCTCAAATTCAGGCAGTGTAAAAAGGTGCAGAGACTGTCAAGGGAAGAAGAGCCACTTCTGAAACAAACCCTCATATTCTGATGCAGAATGTATGCTTGTTTAAACCACCCGCTGTCCTAAAGAAAAGGCACCTCTCTGTCCTTGCTGTCCCAGACTCTCAGCCCGGTGGCAGCAGGGGTAGCACTGCCGCGGGTTTGCTCTGAGGCAGCAGCACAGCCACAGGTGAAGGGATGTTGGAAGCTTTTCCTTCCCTGAGTCCCGGTGACGCCAAATCCATTCGCCCGCGGGGGCCGAGCCGCCTCTCGCTCGGCTGAATCTGCAAGCGCGTTGAAGGCTTTTTGGAGGGAGAGAGCGGAAAAATCGACGTTCAGGAGCGGACTGCGGCCCTCCTGGGCTTGGCACACGTTCCCTGTCAGCCCGGCGGAGGGAGGGCAGCCTGGGGCTCTGCCCAGCGGGAGTGAAGCCTGGCGGGGCCCCCTCCTCGCCCAGCGCCACCCCGGGGCCGCCGCTGCGGGCAGCGCGGGGGGCGAGCGCTGCCTCGCGGGAAAGAAATCCCCCTCCCTCAGGGCACGGCCAGGAGAAATCCTGCGGGGAGGGAGGCGAGCAAACAGCCTGGGAGGTCGGGAGGGAGAGGAACCCCTTTTTGGCAAGGTGAAACCCAGCCTTTTCGCCCACCTCCGTGCTCCGGCAGCCCGGGGAATGCAGGCACAGCTCCAGCTCCTCTCCCCCCGCAAGCGGCCGCGGGCCGGCCCGGGGCGAGCGGCAGCCGCGGCCAGCGGCCGGACTGCGGGAAAGTTGCGTCGTGCTGGTTTTGCAGCTCCCGGAGACACTGCCGGGGCTCTCGGAGCGCCCGGGCACCTCCTCCCATCCTCCTGCCCCCCATTCCTTCCCTCCTTCCCTCCCTCCCTCCCTCCCTTCCCGGTCGGGCTCCCCGCGGGACTCTCCAGTCTGCCAGGAGCGTCGCCCGAGCGCCTTCCCCTTTTCGCGTTCTGTGGCCTTTGGGTGTTTTGGGGGGTTGGCGTTTTTTGTTTTTGTTTAATTTTGGTTTTGGCTTTTTTTTTTTTTCTCTCTCTCTCTCTCTCTCTTTCGGTGAGAGCGCAGCCGGGCTGGGCGAGGGGAAGGAAACTTTCTCTCCCCCTCCCCCAGGATGCTCCGGATATTTTTGAAAGGGCGGAAGAGTGAGAAAGGGAGCAGCGTCTGTAGGGGCATCTCATGCTCCTGCGAAGGTCCCCCCTGACACCTCGCTGCTGGGATTAAAGACCGGAGCTGGAGAAACTCCTCCCCTTCCCTCGGCTTCTCTCATTCTCCCCCGCTCCTCTTGCTTCCCCCCACCCCGTCAAATTTCCTAAGGCCATTAGGAAGGGGGGGAAAAAAAAAAAAGAGAGAGAGAAAAGAAAAAAGAAAATAAGGAGCCTGGAGTAACTGCGGCCCGTGGGACGGTGGGGAGAGGTGGAAGAGGAGCCTGCCTCTCCAGATCCATCGCTCAGCACCACGCTTGGGTGAAGGCATGGGAAGCACTGCCATGGACAAGAAGAAAGATGCCTCCAGCAGCAGCAGGAAAAGCTCCAGCCACAAGAAACTCATGTTGCGAGTGCACATCCCCGTAAGTGGCTCCTCGCTCTTCCTCCCCTTCGGCAGCTGGCGTGGCTTAGGCATGTTTTTCTCTGCCATGGAGCGCAGCGAAAGGCAGGGAGAGGTGTTTCCTGCGCCGAGCTCTGGAGCTTGGGGCGTGGGCTGGGGGTGCACCCTGCAAGTGGCGAGTCCTCCACATCTGGGGTGGGCTGAAGAGTGGGGTCTTGGCTCCCCGTGCAGTGCTGAGAGCCCAGGATGCCGTGTCCGTGGCACGGAGGAGTATCCTCACCAGCCCACTTTCAGAAGTGACTCTTGCTCCCTGCTGTGCTCCTGTGCCTTGGGTTTGGCTCAGTCTGTCTCACCCAGTTCCCTCTCAGACTCGCAGCACGGTCTTGCAAAAGCTCTGGTCACCCCCAAACGCTGGTCTCAACATTCCCGGGTTTGGCTCCGGGAACTGTCCCTGCCTGTGGCTGAACCGGCGTTTAATCTGATTCCTCCCTCTCTCTCAAGTCTAAGGCACTTCTGAATTTCCCAGGGCTGGGGAACCCAGAGCTCGCTCAGATTTGGATCCAAGCAGTCTGGTCATTGCCCAAAGAGCAGGGCAGTTGTATTCACAGTGGAGCAAACTAGTGAGCCATGCAGTCTGTTCACCAGCTCTGTTCTGTGTATTCCACTATAAAGTAACATGAAAGAAATTATAGATACAGATACAGAACAACCACAGATCAAAAGTTTCTATTTCCTGTGAGTACTAAAAGGCTGACTGGCTCCGTCTTCCCTTTCAAAACTTAGATTATTGGTTTTCTTTACTATTAGGATGTTCTTGTGATCCAAGTAGCTATTTGTTTTCTATTCTCAGTCCTGATGTACTTTTGGTTCCAGTGCTTCTGGCAAGAAATGACCAAGTCCTTGTTTATTTTCTGTTCACTCTGTTGTTTTATTGATTATTGGTGCTTGGGGTTGTTTTAATTTATTAGTCTGTTTTAAATCTCATTATGTAAAAGTGGGGAACAGTTCTGCCCGTATCTCTGCCAGGCCACCAAGGAGCAAAATTATATTTCTAGTTCTAAGATTTTCCTTTGTTTTAGGAAAGAATAAGAAGTCAAAGCAAATTTATTAGGTGTTTCGAGTGTGTGGAATAAAATGAAGGAAAAGTACATGACTCTTCTGCAGATTTTATTTTTCCCTGGGGAGGAATGCAAGCCCAAGAGCCCAAGCCAAACTTCTGGAGCTCTGATTGCATTCAGTACTAGAAGAAAATAATCTGTTTCTGCTAACGTGGGTGTTGCCTATGTATTTGTGACAGAAGATTTTAGGCAATAAACTTTACCATGTTGCCAGTAGTACTTCACAATAGGGATGCAAAATAGCAGCAAATAAAATGTACCACACCAAAGCACCACTCCCCCTGTGCTCATTATTCCCTCCCACCCTGCCTGCAATATTGTTTCTGCCATCTTTTTCCACTGCCCCCCCACCTCTGACTCAGTCTGGCCAGAAACTCTTGTGCAGTTGCATCCCCACTGCAGTTGCAGCTGCATTTTCTGCCATAGGTAGTTTTGGAGTTTCCTCTGGCTGTTGCAGGATTTTAGAGCATCCACCTGGTGTTTTTGAACTACCTGCTGACCACCAGATATCTCTGACCACACCTGAACTTAGAACAATTATCCTCCTTTTCTGGTGTGGAGCTAACATGAAAAAAGTACTTAAGGAACTCATTAGCACTAAATCATTATTGACAGAGGAATGCTAATGCTTTGTCTTAGTTTCCTAACTAATCCATAGACAACCTTTCCTCATGAATGTTGCCTTAGTTCTGTCTTGGATGGAACATTTTTAGTAGTTGGTCATAATTTTTCATATTCATCATCTCTTGGCTTTTTGCTGTGAAGTTTGTCACCTGGGTTATGGCAGAGACTCAGATACAAGCTTGTGAATGTCTGATATTGCACTGAAGTCAACATAAGCTTTGTTGTTCACGCAGTTGGAAATGCTTCAAGATTTGGTAATGAGATAACATCTTCTGTCCTTCCTCTCCATCCCCAGATTATGATCCTTCTCTTCCATTCTGCATCATTCTAACATTCCTCAAATGGACTATTCAGCCCATGGTTGTACTCGTATTTTTAGTGGTTTTCTGTAATCTGGCAGAGTTGGAACATGGCTGTGCTATAAGAAAGAACATTTTTCACATTCTCCTTTCTTGACAGAGGAATCTGCATTTGAAAAGATCTGTTTAGACTGTTTTTTTTTCTCTTTCATAACGTTGTCTTGGCTGTTGTTTTGAAGCATCATTCCTATTATTTCAGTGGCGCCTGTCAGTGTAGCTGTAGTTGTCAAGGGAGCTTTCACCAGACAGTAATTTTTATTTTGTTCATCCTCTTCTTTGTGTTTCTGTGAGATCATGTTTATTGCTGAGACATGTAATTCATGCTCATTTGGATCTTCAAATTAGAACAAGAGAAGAACTAACAAGGTCTGAGTAGGAGGGGAGAGAAGGCAATGGGACAGAGAGGTACTGTTGTGATGCAGGCTGACCTAAAACATTTATTGGTCATGTAGAAATGCTGATTGAAAAGGAATATATATTGGGGGAAAAAAAAAAGGTGAAGGATGCAAAATACACTTTAAATAGATTAGAGGATTATGGAATAATAGGGATTTCTGAGAAGAAAGTTGTATGCATTTCTCCCCTCCTCCATATAGTTTTATTGGTTTGGGTTTGTCTGTGACAGTGGGACAAAACAGATCAGTTGAAGAAAGCAGATTTGTGGCTTGTAACACTCCAGGACATTTCTCGGGTACACCTTTCTCAAGAAAGAACAAAACATGATACAAAAAAAATTGGAAACACTTTATTTTCACCTTCTTTCTGTGCTCAGTCTCCTTCTGGGAGTGGTGGTGGGCCACTAAATTCCTGCAGGCTGGTTTTCCTCACTGCTCTCACCTTGTGTTCAGTAGCCAAGAATAAAGAAGGGGCCACTGTATTCTGTAGCCTGGCAGGGGAGTGTTTGCTGAATGGCTGGGATGATGGAACATCTTCTTTGGTTGTTGTTTTCTTTGCAGATACACAACTGACCTAAACTAGTAATTTAGATGGACCAGAATATAATTGCAGGAGCCTTTGTAAAGGTCATATCAACCTCTGTCTGTCCCAGCAGCACATTCAGAAGTCTTGAAATTAGAGATGCCTAAATGGAAATTTCTGGTCCAAATCTCTTTGAAAGCTGCTACAGATTTAAATAGAAACTTTTGCTCTCTAGATGCATCGTATCTGTAATATGAAGACATTAGCATTATAAAATTCCTTTTTAAGCCATTAGAAGTTAATGCTTGCACATGGCTTTGAACATTTTTAAAATTCTATTCTGAGATGGGATGCAATTGTCTGCTGAGTAGGAGCTCGCAGCAGTGAGATCAGAATGTTCTTTTGTCATCTTGCAAAATCGATCTGGTCTAATGTTAACGTTGCCATTGTAGGCCCCTGGTGCTGGGAAAAAAAAAATCTGCTCTTGTTTACTTTGAATTTCATCTGGGATGGTTCAGTCAGTGCTAGCAAAGTTATGTTGTATTTACAGGAGCACAGCTGAGGGCAGAACCTCTCTCAAGAGCTTCACTATGCCAGGTGCCAAGCACCTGCTGCTCCCAGCAGGTGGGAATTGCAGGAGCTTGGCACTTCCTTGGATTTTTCCCAAAAGCATCGCAAGGTGACTCTTTATTCCAAAGAACAATGAAGTTTTTTCACAATAAGCACAAAAATAACATCTGTGAATGAATACCAAAACACCTTTCAGTTCAGTGAGGTGGCTCTTGCCTCTGGTACTTCAGCCCTGACAGCATAGTTGATGCACTAGAAGGATGTGCTTGGAGGTCAGGATTTTTTTATTTTCTCTGCCACTCAAAGAAACATCTCTGTGCAGTTTCTCCCTTTTCTTTGTCAACCTCTCTGATTTTAAAGAGACTCCTCAATGTCAAAATCTTTTGCTGTTTCCAGGATTGGTGTTTTGCTGGGATGCCAGGCTGAATATCAGATGGCTTAAATATTTCTAACCCAAAAGATGACAATGATGTTCTGACAGCTACTGTTGGCTCAGGCTCTGCCCCTCCATCTTGCTTTCCACACTTGCAAAGTCATTAATGGCTGCATGCCTAATAAATCACTGTGAAATGATTTTGTTCTGTCACAGTTTTTGCAGGGTGCTTCTTGTCTCCTGGTAATTGCAGGGTGGGCTGATAAGAACAGCACTTCAGTCTAGGAGTCGCTTTAGGAAGCTGCAGATGGGGAATAATCTAGTGAATTCTTTCAAAGGTGAAAAGAAATCAGCTTCCAGTGTGATCTAGGAATGAAAGAAATGTTTGTTTTCTTGGGAAGAGGAGATGAAGGGAGGGAGAGACACAGGAGAGAGAAATGTTTCCTAAAATTAAATCTGCAACTCTTCTCCCTGTTGCTCTCACAGGACAGGCTCTGAGTTGTCCTGAGCCTCTGTGGCCTTGAAGTTTAAATTTGGATTCCTCCCTCAAGAGCTGATATATTAAGACAGGAAAGGGCAGAAGGTATTTGCTGAGGAGTGTTGAGATGGTACTTTGAATTATCTGAAGGATAAAAGAAAGGATGCATGTTTACAATCATAATAGCTACCACTGCAGTTAAGGAAGCATGAATCTTTTTGGTTCTAAAGCATAACAGAAACAGACCATCAGCATTTAGAAATGTGTTGTGTCTTCCAAAATATTACTTTTCCTGGTTTGAGATTCTGCTCCTAAAGGGTTTCACCAACCTCCTTTATTTATACCTGAGCCTGTGAGGACTGTGGGCTCAGAGGAATGTGGATTTCCTTGGAGAAATAAGTTATGAATGTGGAAGGACCTCACAGAAATGTGTATGGTGAGACTTTTGAGCTCAGGGAATTAGTGCTTGTATTGGGAATTAGAGGAACAGAAGAAAAGCCATGCTCCAGAGGGATCAGGAGTGAAGTGGGGGGTAGTGATCTCCACCTAGGAGGTTCCAGCTCCTGTTCACAGACCCACAAGGCTCAGCTTATGCTCAACTTCACCACATTGCATTCAAGGGAGCTACTCAGATGTGACTGAAACCAGAATTTAGCTCTGATTTTGTTGATGATATATGGACAGTCATGGAAGTAGGTTGGTGTGCCCAGGGGCTGGCTTGGCAGGGCTAATGGGAGGAGAAAGGAGACAAAACTGAGTCAGTGTTCGTTGCCCAAATTGTGGACATTCATGTTGAGTGAAGTAACACATGTCATTCTCATCCCTTTGATGAAAAGCTGAATTTCTGTCAAAAGGCATCCCTTGCACAGGGAATAATGAAAGAGCAGAGTTGGTTAGAAGAGAATTGAAGCATCAAGGAAGACAAAAACAGCAGCAGACAAGAGATGTCACAGTGTTGGCTATTTTACCCTGGACTGATCACCAGGCTTTGGGAATTGGCTTCAGGGCCTGATCTGGTTGCAGGGGGCTGCTGTCTCAATTTCCTGCTGTTGTTTCCACTGTAGACACACTGCAGAAAGTGTTCTAGCCTCACAAACATGGAGACCTGTGCATGTCTTCAAAGGCTGAAAGAAAAAGATTTCAGTCTTGAATGGAGTGTGGTTTTTCTCCTGAAAAGGAATACTTATGTACACACAAGAATATACTACGCCATCAATAAATATAAAATATTATTGTTGGTGTGGTGATGCAGTGCTGTACTCCTGCTGACCAATATATTTCTCATACCAGCACTGAGCTAAAACACCAATGTATGTTAGATATGCAGAATGATTTTTGTGTTTATTCTTTATGTAGTTGTAGAAACTGGAGTATAATGCTTCAGTTTAGTGTTTGTTTCTGTAAAACTGTCTCTCTTAAGTTGCTTGCACATGAAACCTTTAAAGCATGAAAGCATTATTTACACAGTAGAGAACCGAAACATAACGCCGTGCTTCAGTTTTTGACATTGAGGATTCACAGCATGGTTTATAACATCCTTCAAATTTTCATAAAATTTAGCTTGACAGGAAATTACATTATGTAAGCTTGACCCAGTGGGATGCAGAGCAAATGCATTGCAGTGTGAGTTTCATGGTTGTCATTTATTTCCCACACCATGACTCTTGAGACTTTATGGTCATTATTGCAAAGGGTGCCTGTGACCTTCTGCTCCAAAAACAGAACCTGTGTCATAAGCTGAAGACTTAATCTATTTTTGTGACCTGGGTGAGAGAGCTGTATGCCATTTTTAAGCTGCTGGAGAACATATTCATGCATGTGGGGGATTCTCTAGGAGGAAGTGTGTGCATTATAAGCATTGTCTGCCATGTTATGAAGCCTTTATCATAATTTATGTACAACAGCCATTGTGCAATTTTCAGTCAACTTTTCATGACAGTAATGCTGCTGGAACAATGAAAATAAGAAAATACTCTGCTTCTGCAAGCTGAAGAAAGCACACCTCTCTGAGTGGTCAGAGTGCTGCCTGACAACACAACAAAACACAAGACTTTCCTGCTCAGTTGTGGACTTACCAGGGGGCTTTTAGGAACAACTGAAGTTTGGCTCTGGTTTGTGGAAGGTACAAGCCTGTTAATTCCTTTAGAAGAGGTTGGAAATGGTTTTTCCCATGGAATTGGAGAAATCAGTACTTGGTCATCTAGATTGGGGGTAAAATCTGAGTCCAAGCATGAAGAAACTTTTTGGTGAAGGCTCTCCATAGAACTGGGATAGTTTTAGGAATGTGGTGGACTAAACAGGTGCCATAAGCATTACCTGTTGCCTGTCTAGTGAAGAAATGGATTACCTGTTTGCCACTTATTTTGAATGGACTCTACAAGGAAATCTGAAAGGAGGAATTACATAGAGATTGCTCAAGTGTGTCACAAGGACTCTATTAAGGCTACTTAGCCTTAATCCTTGACAGATTTCCACTGATACAGGACTGTTCTATGCCTTTAAATAGGTGTGCATTTAATTTGTTTGCTAGGCCTGTGTTGCCTTGCTTTTGGCCACGTGGCCTTTAAAAGGTGCAAACAAATGTTTTTCAGAATCATGGAATTGTTGAAGTGGGAAAAGAGAGATCTGGAGGTTGTCTAGTCCAAGTGTTATTGCTGACCCAGTGGTCAACTAAAGCAAGTTGTTCAAGACTGTGCCCCATCAGATTTTGAATTTCCCCAAGGATGGAAACACCCCAGTTTCACTGCTCTGATGGAACACATTTGAGTAAGTGAAAGTTCCTGGAGACAGGCGGCTGTTGAGCCACTACACAGACACGTGGAATTGGACTCCACAGTTGGTTGGATCTTGTTCCAAAAGCATTGAGCCAGTTTGAGGAGTGAAATTGAATTTGGCTGGAAGGAGTGTAGAGACTTCTGGGAAAAGAAAGAAAAGATTCTCTGAGATGGGTATCAAAACTGGAGGTGCAATAGTCCCAATAAGACCTGAGAAAGAAGGAAGAGTGAGGAAGAGGTAAAAAAAGGTGTTTAGTCAGTGTTACCATGCTGTGTATGAGTTTGCCAGCTTCTCAGTAGATCATTGCATCTTCTGGAATGTGGTTTTCGTCATGCATTGTCATTCCTTTTGCATAAATTCGTTAGAGGGGGATTTGCTGTTACTGAGTATTAATCACGTGTTGGAAGTGTGATCGAAACCGTGGGGAAAGACAGTTCAGGGATAAGAGCACTAAATCCTCGGCAATCTGAGTCTCTATCTGCTGTATGGCCTGAGGGCAGAGGAGGTGTAAATTGTGCACTGATGAGCGGTGAGGCTTGAGGTCCAGGAAGAATGAACTTTGAGGGTGTCGGTGTGCCACCCTGAAACACCAAAACAGCTTGTGGGATCTTCTTTCCAGCCATTAGATGTCTGTACATATGTTAGTAAAGACAAATTCTCTGAAGAATTTAAAGCCCTGGCAGATTGTATTGGCTGGAGGAGGTGCAAAGAAACAGCTTCATCCCTGCAGTGCTGATAGTCAAGGAGATGGCTGGAGTTTAAGCAACTTTTCCCATGTCGAATAGGAATGTGACAGTTGGACTCCTGAAGTTTTCAGACCCAGTTCCCTTACCTGAACCATAAGCCAAACCTGCTTCCTATGGTATTTGTTCCATAAGGATCCATGCACAAGCTCAACCTAAGTCAGATCCATGTATAGCATTAATCTAAGGCAGCAGTCATGGGAAGTATTTTTCCTTTTGCTTTTTGAAAATATGTGTGAAGAGAAAGGATTCCAGTCTAATGTCTACAGACAGTCATGCCATGTCTTAAAATAACACTGTTAGAACTCTTGGCAGCCTGATCAGGAAGACCAAGGATTGAGGATATTAGCTAAATTAGAGGAGACTATTTTAATTTCCAGCATCAAAAATGGTACCAATCAGTGTGCCTAATTATCACATCTTCCATGTGGTTCATGTGGTTCTTGAAAGCTGTGCAATGTTAATCTTTTATTTTCTGTGCAGCTGGTGGCGCATCAGTTGTAGAATTCTTGAAACAAGGCATCTACAGCTATTTCACATGTAGTCATCTACATTGTCAAGAAAATGGAGTTTGGATACATCTGAAACAGCTCTTTACCAGCCATGTTCAGTCTACAGCAGTCTCCAAAAGTTTGCAGGCATTATGTTTGCTTTTCTGAACTCCACTGACTTGTCCTTCCAGTTGCTGGAGCTGGGCATTCTCTAGTGCTGCTTGCTAGCTAGAGCAGGAAAGAGAATACCAGCATGGTCTCAACACCATTCTTTGATACTCCTTCCACTAATCCTAGATCAACTCTACATTTTTATGGGAAAATGGGGAAATTCTGCCATTTGAAAAGCTGAGCCAACATTATTCATAAACATAAAATTTATAGCCTGAAAAGAATGGGAGGTAGAAGATGTTCTTCATCATAGCTGTTCTCTTTGCCCTTTATTTAGTGAGTTGATATTCAAGGTAAATATTAATGTAAGAGGCTTTTAGGAGGGCAGTGATTAATTATACGTTTTCCTTATATTTTTTATGTGTTTTAGAATGACTCTACATGCTTTAAGCTGCACAGAGGCAGGAGAGTACATGCCAGCATTTTTCTTTATAAAGTAAATCCAGTAATTCAAAAAGTGCAATTACTTGAATTCCTGTTTTTTTTCTGTATTGTACTAAGGGTTCTGGCTCTTTTCACTGCTGCAAACCTGTGGACATGTCATCAATTTGCATGTCAAAGTAGCTGTTAATGGAACTCTTCTGATTTTCAGCTGTAAAACACTGGAGTCAGTAAAAGAGGAAGGTTCTTACTTAACCATGCACAGGAATTGGCTCATCTCCATTACTTAGTCAGACAAAACTGTTCTTCACCCAATATTCCTCAACCATTTCCTTGTGGACCTCAACCATTTACCAAGGCAAGGGAAGCTCCTGTTGCCCAGCTGGATTTCCCAACAGATTGTGTGCATCCTCCCATCCTCCTGCAGTGTTCAACAAAGCAGGTTGCCTTACAGTGCCTTCCTACTCAGCCAGTATGTTTTATTTTCATTGTCAGATAAAACGAGCGGTAACTTGGTAAGCCTTGGTAACTCACTCTTGATGCCCATCTGTCTGTAGTCTCAGATCCAAAAATCTGCAAACAGATGACTCAAGTTTACTTGAAATGCCATTCACAAGATGAAGCCTTGAGAAAAGAAAATAGGTGCTGAGAAGGCTAGTAGCTCAAAGAGATGGGATTTTCAAAGGAACTCAGGCATCTTAGGTTATTTTACAGTGTTTGAAAATCCCACCAGTCCATTTGCATCAGGATATCCATAATTACATTTGAAAATTAAGCTTTACATCTTTCAAACTTTCAAGATGCCATTCTTCCCTCTTTGCTATTTATACCTGCATTACAAACAAGCCACTTTCCTACTTTTCCACTTCCAGTAACATTCTCTTGTGCCTGATAGCTAAAATTGAAAAAACAAACAATACAACAACAGCAAAAATTAAACAAACCTCCAAAAAAAACCCAAACAAATCAGAAATTGGCTTTTATTTCAATGGAACAGAGATTGAAAGTAATACTAAGAAGTAATTTGGGAAGAGATAAATAGCAGCTGCTCTCTTGATGATAAAGACTGAAACTAATACTGATACTTGGTGCATTGCAATCTGTTGTGACACATAATAAAGTCTGTGTATGTTTGTCTTATGTTTGACTGAGAGGGACCAAGTATTACATGTGATAAAGACTTGAGAAAGAAATTTCCTTTCAATGTTATTTGAGGAAAGGCTGTGATCATTTAAAATTGTCAGAGGATTTTTTGTTTATGTATCTTTTACCTGGGTAAACTTCAAAAATTTTGTTAGCTACTGTAGGCATTTAATGTGTTCACTCTCTGTGGGTAGATATTTCAAAATTAGTTTCAAATATAAACATTTAAAAATTTAAAAAATACATTTCACTGCAATAATCTGCATAAACCTTTTTGTCAGCATGTTTATGAAGCTGAAGGATTTGGGTTGAAGTAACCAAGGAAGAGGCACACATGTAAAAGCAAAGGCTGTAAGATCAATGGCATTGATCAGGATGTGGACTTTAATGGATGAGAGTTGGGACACACAGGCTGAAATCTGGGGACGTGTGTCTGGGGATTGATCACCTCCTCTTGGAGGAATGGTAAAATGGAATTTCTTGACTTAAGCTACAAAGTGAGAGAAGATACTAAATAATGCACTCTATATATTTCTGAAAGTTCATTTTCAGAGGGTAATAGGTTCCTTTGTTTGTGTTTTATGGTCTTTAATGTTCTGTGCACCTGACTAGGTTAATTTAAAAAATAGGTAAGTACACAACTCCTTAGTGACCGTAGGAAGTTCAGCAAGACAAAGTGCTGGATTCTGCCCCTGGGATGGGGCAGCCCTGGATTACAGAATGAGGGGCTGGAAAGCAGTGCCACAGAAAGGGACCTGGGGGTCCTGGTCAGTGGCAAGCTGAATGTGAGTCAGCAGTGCCCTGACAGCCTGGAGGGCCAACAGAGTGATGGGGGCATCAGGCCCAGCACTGGCAGCTGGGCAGGGACGGCATCGTCCCACTCTGCTCTGGGCTGGGGTGGCCTCACCTCGAGTTCTGGGGGCAGTTTTGGGCACCACACGACAAGAAAGACATGAAACCATTAGAGACCATCCAAAGGACGACAATGAAGATGATGAAGGAGTCTTGAGAAGAAGCTGTGTGAGGAGTGGCTGCGGGCACTTGGTCTGTTCAGCCTGGAGGAGACTGAGGGGAGCCCTCACTGCAGTTAAAATNAGAAGCATTCAGAAAATGCTCTTGGTCTCGTGGTGTGACTGTTGGGGATGGTCCTGTACAGGGCCAGGAGTTGGACTTGATGATCCTTGTAGGTCCCTTCCAACTCAGCATATTTTGTGATTCAGAGCCTGTGTGTGTGGAGGGAAGCTGCCCTGTGTGCAGCTGTTTGCTCTGATCTGAATACATTCAGTGTGTACAGACAAGCTGGCAGATTGCTCATGTTGCAGAGAAACGAGCTGTGATGGGAAATACAATAGATGTTTAATTATTTTAGGGGAAAACCCCATGTTATGAATATCCTGTGTTTTCATGTCACAAAACAAACAGAAGAATGAGCTTGACCTTTAGGCTGTTTTGATTGCTGATGGTTTTTGGTTTACAAGACTTAAGTAATTTAAACTTTAATCACCTGGGCTATTGTGCTAAGGGATTAACACATAGTGACTTGCGTCCTACTGTCCCAGATGTAACCAGGACTAACTTCTTCCTTGCCTTTGTCTGCTCCCCTGCATACAGTCATTGCTGTAGAAGGCCTCCAAGTCATGTCATGTCAAATAATGCATGGTCTTCAGAGCTCACTGGGGGAGAGAAAAGTCTGGGAACAATGTGAACAGGCACAGCCAGGCATTTCCACTAATTGTTGATGTGGACGATGGAACACAAAAGCAGAAGAAGGGAGGGGGGAATGGAAATGTGTCTTGGTGTGGAAATGACTGTGTAAAAACAAATATGCCTGGACTTGCTTATTGGGAATGTAAATGCAGCACAGGAGAACTCCCACGACAGGAATCCTCTGCTTTAGTCTGCCCCAGCCAGATAATTTTAGAAGGTTTCTTTTTTTATTTATATACCTCTAGAGGTTTTTTTTTGCTATTTGGGGTTGTGGACTTCAGCAACTTTAAATTGTAACAGGTAGTTGCATTTTACTGCTGAGCTAGCTTGAAATTATCTCTTGCTTTTTGGTTCTGGTTATTTGATATTGCCTAAATATTGGAAATGGAAAACTTGAATTACTTAATTGTTAATGTAACATGGCAGTGGCATTTCAAAATATATCCTGGTGAAGTAGAGTTAAATAGCTAAGTAACTCTCTTCCATACTGTGTAGTCTAATCCAAAGCAGGGTCCAGATCAACTGTATAAAATAAGTAAAATAAAATAACATATTTGGATTGGAGGGGGAGATTATTCAAAATGACAAAATAGAATTTCCTCTTGAGAGCTGTCATGTAGAAGTATCTATAATGTAATTTCCTTAAACTCAGAAACACAGCTGATAAAGACAGTGATGAAGAGATGAGCATTTGCTAGAATGAGCCTGAAAATGGCACATTTACCCTATAGAATGGGAGCTATATGGAATTATGAGCAACTGCAAATGAAGTTAGTAAATCTAGTGAGATTCATAAAGTAAAATTAGTAGATTTATGTTCCACTGCACAGTGGAAATTTTTGTACACAGGTAAGCTACCACCCCATGCTGGACTTCCTCATCCCCTGGAGATGGAAAGGTTTGTTACATCAAGGAGGCAGGAGACACAAGTGATGCACAGAGCACTTGCTTGTTCACCTGTGCCAGAAGGATCATCCCACCTGTGCTGAAAAGCAGATATTTGTGCAGTGAGATGCAAGAGGTACAATTAGTAATCAGCACAATGCAACACAACTGGTAAAAATCCAAATGCTTACTTTGTCCATTTACTAAATGAATTGCAAATGTCTGACTGAGCTGAGAGCTCTTGTGGAGGCAAGAGGAAAGGGAATAGCCAGCTGAAACACCAATTTGTTGCTTATATAATGGATCTGTCATTAGTAACTTGATCATGCTAATGCAATTGCTTTTTCTCCAAGACAGATACTTGTTCTTACCAGGACTGATTGAAAACCACTTTGATTATGCCAAAGTGTGTTTTAAATGGAAAGAGGGAGATGGAAAACTATTTAACAGTAGAAATATGATTGCTGACAGCATTGCAGAAAAGTGACAATGCAGAAAGATAGCATGGTTTTATCCAAGCAGTTAGATTGATCCCTTTTTATTTAAAAATATGTAAATTCAGTGCTGTGAAAGTTATCACAAGGACAGCTGTAAAGACTGATTGTGGGTCAGAGTGAAAATTGAGTTCATCCTATGAAATTTATCACAACAGTCCATTCTGGCATTTCTATTTTGACAGGCAGGATTGGCCTCCCAGCAATTACCATTGAAAATATTTATCATTGTAGTGTGGAAATCGGACTTCCTGGCATGGGGCTGGGAACTTCATTTCACAGTAATCTCCTGAACATCTTTGCTGACTAAGGCTGATTCTGAGCATATTGCCAAAAGATTTCAGTTTCTCCGCCTTCTTCCCAGTCCTCCAGCTTTCACATCAGATTTCTCTTCATTATGTGCTCCTATTTTTGTAATCCTGTGATTTCCAAAAGCCGCTGTAGCCTCCACACAACCAACGTTCTTTATTTAAACTTCTTTATTGTGCTGGTTTGGCACACTACAACCACCACCACTACAGCTGGTGATGACACATTGGGACAGATCGTCCAGAGAGGATGTGGAGTCTCCCTTGCTGGAGATATTCCAGAACCATCTGGACACAATCCTGTGCCATGTGCTCTGGGATGACCTTGCTTGAGCAGGGGGGTTGGACCAGATGTCCCTCTGTGGTGCCTTCCAACCTGACCTGTTCTGTGATTCTGTGAATATTCCCTGAGCAGTATTCCTCGAGCCAAAAGCACTAGCTGCTATCTCTAGAGTTTCCAAAACCTACCACAAAACATGAAGAACAAAAATCAGGCTCACAAAATTGCATATTGGGTGTTTATAGAAAGGATTTATAGATTTGTTTACATTCCTGAGATGTGGGCAAACTTTGGTGGTGAATATCTTGTTTTTCAGAATTTTGGTGACTTTGCTCACAGGTGGGGTACTTAGCATTAATGTGTGCCACAAGGTTCCTGATGTTTCATGGAGGATATCGACAATTAGTGTCTTATGGGATTTAAAAATTATTTTTTATGGTTTTGGTAACCTGTTCAGCACAGAGCATGGAGCAGCTGAACCTGCTGGAGGAAGATTTCCAGCCTTCTGAGCTGCTCACCAACTAGATATGCTGAGTGCCATTCTGCTGTTACTGGCCTTATCAGGAACATTTTCCCTGTCACTGGAGCTGCTATGGACAGTGGGGCTGGAACTGGAGACACTCTTTCTGCACAGGATGGAAGTGTTAGGATTTCATTATGGCTCTCTGCAGCTTAGAGGGACGGGAAAAGAAACCACCTAAAGCTTGTGAGTGTATAAAGTATAAATGAGCAAAATATGGTGTACCAGAAATACGTCGTGAATGGATACCAAAATATCAGTATTTTTGGTTTTGATTTTGCAATAATTCCATTTGACAAACAACCAGGTTTCTTCTAGTTGTTCTGCTGAGAGCTTTCTCTCCTTGCAGACAATTTTTACAGCTCTGCTTACCACAAGTCTTACCACATGTGAGAGGATTGTGCAAAGTGTCTGATAAAAGAGAGCTGTGATGGAAATGGGGGAGTGAAGCCAGAGTACACTGGTAATATTTATGGCTAATGCTCTGATGCACCCTCTCTGCTATTCTGATTGTGTTACAGCTGTAATTCTGTAGCTGTGGTCTAAAATGGGGAGGCAGGTAAGAGGTTGAACTCACTGTGAGCCAGGAAACCTAAAATATCTCTTTTACTTTTGGCCAGATGCCCAGACCAGAATAAATACATTCAGCCTTTCTCTTTCACATCCCGAATGTAGAGACAAAATACAAAAAGGCCAAACAGAAATCTGACAGACCATATTTTGTTTATGTAGAGGCTTGGTAACTATATGAGATGAAGAGACAGTTAGCAAGCTAAGTCCTGTACTTTATATGGATTTATAACAGCCATTTAAATAAAGTATGCCTTTGTGCTCAGGCTGAGAATTTGTAAATTCAAACTGTTTTATGCATGTTTGCATAATATATGAGGGTGTTTTATGTGTAGTACATATATTTGCCTAGATGTTTTTGTTGTTGGAATGATCATGGTGATTTAGTTAATGTTGTTTTCTTCTCTAAACATAATCTCAGAATTTATCATGATTTCATGAATAGAAAAAAATCCTTCTTTTATCTGTCTTAATTTGTACACAAGGCCAGTTTGAGGGAAAGGTTGACTTTTCTGAGAAGCTTCCAGAAGTTCCAGGAAAGGTTTATTTCCATCTGGTAATTAATTAAAAATAGGCTTTAAAACTCCCTATTTTCCTTTCTACGATATTCTGTTTCTCAGGCCTTTCAGCATGACTATCTGCGAGTCTGATGGTGTGTCACTTTACAGAACTGCTCAGAAAAAGATCTGTGACACCGGTGGAGGGACGGGACTTTGCTGGCTGGAGCTGGAGTTCTTGTTCTGGCACATTGCTTGGGCTTCACAGGAAGTTTATAGCTTTGGGAGGGAGATTTAATTTTGTGTTCTGGCAATAGCCTTAACATTTTCTTGCTCTTTTTATTGTTGGAAAATTGCATGTAAAGCGACTGCGACTGGCGCAACATATTTCTGTATTTTATGTATAACTTCAAAGCATCGTGAGCACAAATGTTTATCTCAGCTAAGTCTTTTCCCAAGTACATGTATTCATTAAGCTGACCATAGAAATGCAATCAAACATAAGCTCAGCTATTGCTGGTAATTCATTAACATGTTCATCTGAAACTTTGTCCAAAGCTTTAGTTTCTGAATCAGGTCATGAACATCTCGTTTCCTCACCAGTCCAAAAAGACTGTCCATTTGGTGGTTAAAGCCAAGTTTAGCCAGACTGAGCCACAGTATAACCTCCCAACCACAAGCTTGCTTTATCTTGGATCCAGCTGTGCTTCTTCCACGTGTCAGGGCTGAGGTGGAAGAGGATATCCCTGAAGTGTGAAACATGGCAGTCTTGACCCTGACACCCTGATGGCTTTGTTCTTCATCATGAAGGGAGTGTGCAGCCCGAACCAAGCTCTCACTCCACTGACCTTTGGGTGGTTTGTTACTTGGCTGGGAACAGAGGGTGTGGAGTAAACTCTGGAGCTGATACAAACTTGTGCATATGAAAAGCCCTGAAGTGCTTTAGGAGTTATGTTTTGTCATACATGACTGACATTCAGATAGCTATCCTAGATAGCTGGGGCAGCAATCACAAAGTGCTTTGCTGGTGTTCAGCAGTGCTAGGAACATTTTGCTGGAATTCAAGGAAGTTACTTCATCTGGACTACATGATAGGGAGGACTTTGCCAAAAAATGCCAAGTGTGGAACAGAGTTTAGAGTAAAAATTTTCTGAAGGAAACTGTTGTGAGATCCTGAATGAACACAATAAGTTTTCTTCTCTGTGTCTGGAGAAAAATGTGGTTTTGTTCATTCCATGTAAAGTCAATTTCCTCTGTAGCACTTTGCCTGCCTGCACTGGCCCTGGTTTGATTCCTGGTGAACCCAGTAACATCAGTACCCTAACTAATCCGAATCAGGAATGTAAAGTATCACGAGTCATTGAACTGTCCATGTTGGATACATCAAGATCCTGATTTCCCCCAGTCTCACCTTGTTACCCATATGGTATTCAGTTTATCCTCTTGCAGCTCTTATCAGACAGGTGTGCCTTCTAATACCAACCTCCTGTGCACTCAGGGTTTCACTTACACCTCAAACACCAGGAGACCTGCTTTATTTGCTCTCACCAAAGAAGTGGGCTCTTGGAGCATGTCCATGTTTTTATTGAACAGGTATTTGATCCAAGCATTTTTTTAAAACTCTCCTCGAAAGAAAGCCTGGGGAAGGGCCAACATAATAACCCTAATGCACTGGCCCCCTCCATGTCCTTCCTTCTGAATCTGAAAAATTTCTAAATGTTTAGGAGAAATGGTTGATTTAATGGGTCCCCGGAAGTATCATTTTTTCTGATGTGAAGCTTGGAAAGCAAAAATTTAAGAAGTAATTTGCCCAAGACTGTAGCATGCTGGAAGGTAGAGCTCAATGGCTCCCTAGTCTTATATGTAGGATAAAAACCCATCATGCTTAAAGCCAGACCATTGTGGGTAATTCAGCACTGCAGACGTCTTGGCCCACTCTGCTCCTGATTCTGCACTGTCTGTGTGTGGAGCTTTCCCTATACAAAATCATCTATAACATGGCTCCCTTTGGCCTCGGGAGTTTACCTGTGATGAGGTCTGTTGCCAGACTTCTGTGTCAGTACATTTACTGCCTTCAGTTGTGGACAAAGCCAGTTTGACTCACTTGAAGCAAAATCAAAGAGCACCGTGAGCCTATGGCTCCCCATAAAACATTCACTGATGGAAATAAGCCAGTGTTAAATAAGGGGTGGGAAAGCATCGCCCTGCCTTAAACTGAGTACAGCTGCACTTTTGTTACTCCGGTTCTGTGCAAGGGCAAGCAGTGTTTTGGCATGCTCTGGGCTCCTGCAAGCACTGCTGGGGCAGCAGCGGAAGTTACTCCCACTGTTTGAAAAGGCAGGTCTCCAGAGTCCCAGAGTTCCAGCAGCTGAAGCCTCTGGAGAGCTGTGTGTTCCCTGAGCCCTGGGGAGAGCTGAGGAAGAGCCTGTGCTGCAAGGGACGCCCTCACCGTGGGAACTGTGCTTGGAACCTGCAAGGACAGGGACAGTTTGGTGCAGAACTCCCCCAGTGAGGGTCGGCTTTTTCTAATGGTAATGAAAGAAATCAGCCAGGTGGCTGAGGCAGGTGAAGCTTGGGACTGTGCTGGTCGCTGGTCAAATGCTGGAAATACCAGTGCTGTGTACTTCTAGATGGCCTTTCCCATCCATTTTCAGGAAGTTGTTTTTTTTCTTTTCTTTCTATGTCCTTGTTTACTTGTAATTTCACTTTTAAAGCTCTTCCTTCTTCTTTCCGGTCTTCTCTTTCAATTCTGTTAAAAATTCACAGAAACAGTGCTTGCTTGCTTGTTTCTTTTCCCAGGCTGTTCAGTAGGTTACAAAGATAATTTCTGCTTGCTGGTAAGTTTACATAGGTAGGATCCTCTTGATTCCCTTTTGGAGTTATTATACAGCTCTTCATCCAAACTTGGGGCATTTGAAACTCTTAAATAAGCAGATGGTACGTTTTTATGAGCAGTATCCCATGTTATGTGCATGTGGGTGTGCCTGCACACACCCATATTTCCATGTGTATCTTTTTTTCATATAATCCTTGGGGCACATCTGATCTGAGGCTTTTGAGAAGGACCGGAACCATGGCATCAGGGTGCAAGGATTTCTTATGACATCTCTGGTATGTTCTGATGCAAGTGAAGCCAAAGGAGATGGTTATCACACTCTGAATGTGGAAAAGGTCACATTCTGACATGGAGCCAGAGGTTGTGTATCAGACTCTTTCTAGATCTGGAAAACAGCTCTGAATTAACCTTTCTGAATCATCATATATTTTTTGTTGACCCTCACATTATACCTAGAATGACTCCTTTTCTGTATCTATAGCCCTTCCTCATTTTTCAGTCATTAGACATCAGAGCTGTTTTTCTTCTGGAGATCAGTCAGTTATTTGGTCTCAACAGGAGAATCAGAATTTCTTCAGTCTAGGAAAAAAAAAGTTAGAAATAATTATTATTTATTTCCCTTCTTGCTCTAGGGGATGCATAAAGCAAGAAGGAGCCGCCTTTAACTTGTCATTTCCTGCCTCCTGTAGGAAAACCCTTTAGGCAGTGCCATCATATCTTCCCTGCAATAAACTTCATCAGTTTGCAAACTGATGATGTTTCTTGCTCTCATTAGAGCTTTCCTCCAGAACGTCACTCTTTTTCCCCTTCCTAATTTCCAGCCTCGGTTTATGCACAATAATTTTCCATTTTCTAATTGCACCCACAAGGTGTCCTTTATCTCTTCTCCCTTGCTGATGTTTGTTCACCTTATGTAACTGTGGGGAGGATCAGCTGTCAACTGCAGAACCCAGCGAGCCAAGCTCCTTCAGTCACGTCCCAGGAGAGAGACTCTCTGTTCCTCTCATCGTCAGAGCTGCCTGGTGGTGCACCTGTTGCCAGCTGAATTAACCTTCCCTGAGCAGGTGACCTGAACTGTACACATTATTCCAGATGAGCTTTCACACTGCTTATATATATATTTATCAATATGGGATTAAAGGTTTTTATCTGTTCTGGAGGCTTCCTGATGCCTGTTCTGATCTGTGCTTTATCCATAGCAACATTACCATGACTGCTCCCAGATAACCTTTTGACACAGGTACACTTCAGTTTGTCTCTATCCAGCTGTTGAGTGCTCAAGTTTTAGACAAAATTATAGTCCTTGAACACATTAATGAGGGATTAAGGACTAAACTAAAATAATTAAATTAAATTGATTAAATTAACCTGATTTCTCTCCCTCCACTTGTTCGTGTTATCCAGTCCTTCCCATAAGATATCTCCATGTTTCTCTTAGGGAGTGAGCCCAGTATCTTGGCATCATCACCAAGGTGCCTGGCTTAGCTTAACACACTGTTGTTGTTTACCCAGGTTTCAACAAGTTGTTTCATGGAAAGATTATTGCTTCTCTTTGCACTGGGGACTTAAAATTCATTGTCCTCCAAGCTGCCCGGGATGCCAGCAAGAGAGAGCACAAGAGACTTCCCCTTTCTTTGGCAATGTTAGCTGGCACTTGAGTGGCAAAGAAAAAGCAGCAAGAGGATGTAAAGGGGGTAACAAGGGTTTTCTGGGTGCAAACTAAATCTTGGCAGAATTTAGTAAGAAATTGAGATGTCTCCCACAGCTGTCTGATTTATTGCTAGGCCCAGGTTGGGCAGAGTCTCACAGAGATAGCACAAGACAGACCAGGAGACCCTACCCGATTTCATGGTCATAATGAGAGTGACACATCTTTGTGATTCAAAAGAATATTTTCTTTTATTTGACAAATAATATATTTTTCTAAATTGGCTTTTTTAATCTTAATTTTAGCTAAAACCTAGCTTGAAAAAATTTATACCATAAGGCAACATTTGTCATTTTTGTTGAATTATAGCCCACCAAGACAGAAGTTGTTTTCTAAGTATTTGTGTAGCTACAGGTTTTACAGCCTATAGACCTCTTGTTGCAGAACTGTGAATGAAAATAGATCAGTTTTGTGCAGCAAGGCAAAATAATATCTGTCCAAGTTGTTAAGGCAATATTGAATATGTTTCCATGTTTAGTTAGGAATATATCTGTTCTCCTTGCAGCAGTAGTAGCTGTCTAGAACTTTAAATTTACAGTCGAGAGAGTGATTAGAGCAAATGGATGGATTAAATGTTGGGTGGTCTGACTAAAACAGGGTGACCTTTGGAGCTAAACGTGCTTACACTTTGTCTCCCTCTGTCCAGGGTAACCTGCTTTCCACATTTTCTTTATTGATGAGGGGCATACTTTATGAAAGAAACTGAGCTCATGTCAAGTAGAAGTTTCTAGGATTCTTTTTCAGGGTCTTCTTCAGCTGGTTTGAGAGGCTGATAATGCTTGGAATAATTTTTAAAGTTTTGTGTCCTTTTTTTTTTTATGCTACACTTTATATTTCTTATTCCATGTTTCCCTGACCTATCTCCTTATTTTTTTTTTTTTAGTTTTATTTTTGCTACCTCTTTTCTCAGGTCTTTTTGAAGGGTTTGAGCTGTTCTTTTTCAGTGGTGATATTCAAGGGAAATAAAAGGTTAATACTAGATCTGGGCAAATAATGATTCATTTCCAACAGTGCTACCAGCAGAATTGGCTTTCAGCTGCATTGTGTGCTGAAAACTGATGACTTACAATTGGCTAAAGCTGACGGTGGGGCTGGAACAGCTGGGGTACAGCAGGGCAGCAGAAACTTGCAGAAACAACTGGTTTTGTTAAAGCTGAAAAAGAATGTAGTTTTCATCTTGTGTAAGTAGGTGCTCTGAAGGTTTTCTTGTGCTGTTAAATACCTGCTGAGAAACAGCCAGATTTCAAGAACAAAGCTGTTTGCATGTATGTATACTTCCATAGTGAAATATTTAGATAATTTGGTAATGTTTAGATGATTTGGTAGTGTTTAAGCTTTAGTAAAGTTTGGGGGTTTTTCTTTTCTTATAGATTTAGTGCTTGTGGTAAAACTGCTGGATGAACAGCGCTGTAGTAGGCCATTTATCGAGGGATAGGGAGCAGGTCCTGCCCAGCCCCTGGCCTGGCATTTCCTTTGGCTCCCCTGCCAAGGTTCCCTGGAGAGGCTGCTGGTGTCTGTCCACCACACCACCACCCTGTGCAGGTGGGAGAGGTACAGCTTTGCTGAAAGCTGTCATAGCTTTGTGTGTTGCAGGAGAGGCTGCTGATGTCTGTCCACCACATCACACCCTGTGCAGGTGGGAGAGGTGGAGCATTGCTGAAAGCTGGGATAGCTTTGTGTGTTGCAGGAGAGGCTGCTGGTGTCTGTCCACCACACCACACCCTGTGCAGGTGGGAGAGGTGGAGCTTTGCTGAAAGCTGTCATAGCTTTGTGTGTTGCAGACTCCGGACCGTATAAACTTCAACCAAGTACAAACTCATCTCACGGCAGTGAAGGTGATTTATGAGGGCACTGTCAGGGAGGGCCTTTGCTGTGCCAAGGGACCTGTGTCTGTGTGGCTGGCGATTCTGGAGAGAAACCAGCTGCTGCTCCTGCCTGTTATTCCTACCAGCTCCTCTTTCTGCCCTGCTTCTATTAGCACCAATGTTCTACCAGAGAGATTGAGCTCTTCTTCTGGGAAAAAAAAATTGTGGTTTTTTTTTTTTTTTTTTTTTTTCTTGGGAAAACGCATTGGTTTGGCTTTGTTTTGATTTTAGCACTACCTAGAGTGCTTTCCTGTGTGCTGCTGCTGCTTCCCCCGGGGCTGCAGCACGCACCCTGAAATGCGTCAGTGTTGCCAGAAATGCCGAGCGCTTCGTTGTGCCCCTGATCCGTGCTGACCGCGCTGTTTCTGGGCGCTATCCGAAAGTGCTCACCTCGGTAGCAATTACACACGGTCCGCTGCACTTCGTGTTCTTGCCTCCATATCACCGCATGGCGTGGTGTTAGAACTGGAGAGATCTTCCCTCCAAAGAGAGAAGAAAACAGAGGGGAAGGAAGAGCGTGAGTGGCTCTTCTTATCAGCAACAAAAAGAGGATTTGTTTTTGAAGGCTGAGCTGCTAATGCCGAATGACACAAAGAAGGAGATAAGAGAGCTGCTAAGTCGTTGAGGAGGGTGTGGGGACAAAGTACGCTCTCCGAGGAGGATACAAAAGACAAAAGAAAGGAAAACCAAAAGAGTTATGGAAAGAAAAAGTAAGCCACTCCAGGAGGAAGCTTAGCAGAGAAGATGGGCAGCAGTCAGGCAAGTTGTGATGTTTATGTCAAGGAAGCCAATAGAGGCTGGTGAAGGTCATCCTCCACCTAACAGAGATAAGATCCATGAGCAGCAGGAGAGAAATGTAAAAGGTAAGGGCCCTAATTTCCTCACCTTCCTCCAAGCTATTTGACTTTAGCTGCACTGTTTGGAAGAGTTACTGCATCAGAATGGGTTGTTCCCATATAAACTGCCCTGGCTTCCATTGATTGGTAACAAATAAGCTTCCAACAGCAAAGGTAAAAAATATCTTCTGCTGATGTAATTATTTCCTGAAACAGAAGGATTTATATGAAATAGCAGAGAATGATGTCCAAGACAGAATGTCTTTCTCAAGGGAATGTAGTGAAGAACCAGTAAATGAGTTTGAGTATTTAGCTGGGAAGCCAAAATTGCCTTCAAAAAACATTAAAAGGCAGAAAGGAAATTTACAGTGTGATGAGATGAACAGCCTGAAGTAGAGGTAGCAGAAAATCTGACCTTTGCTCTTGCTCAAGTAGCCATCAGATTATCTGTGGAATGAGAAGCTTCCAGTAAAGGCTGTGATGAGATTTTGTGTTTCTGATAAACCTGAGAACTTTTTCAGAGTCAGACAGGATGTTGTTCTGAGTGAAAAGAACTCATGGCAAAAGCAAGACCAGCTGACTTGAGGAATTCACCAGGATTTCTGGAGTAGGTGATGTCTGTTACTGAGCCATTTTACCTCATTTCCTAAGGACACCTAGTAATACTGGAAATGGAGATCTGACACAGCACAGCCATACACAGCCTTGTGTATTTTGGTATTTCCTCCAGATTAAGTGTATTTTAGTGGACTGAAACTTTGACATGGGCATGATCCGTATCCTTCTTGCCATGGATTTTGCTATATTTGCCATCTGAGCTTCTTGTGTGCTGGACAACACAAAGCAGGGCTGCTTCAAAACATAATAGTTGACTTGTTATTAGTAGCTTGTTTGTTTGTCCTTAGGCCTATTTATAAAAACAGCCCCAGGCAGGGAATTCTGCCAGCAGCCCAACCACTGAACAATTACAGATCTTTTCCGGGAGCTGTGTTTTCCAATCTATGCAATAATTCAGCAGCAAACCATAGTCACTGCTCACAAGTGTATGAAAGTAGCCATTTTTCTGTGTGGCACCGTTTTGGTTAGTTTTTAAGAAACAAAAATAAAGTCTCAAAAGGTATCCCTGTTAATGCTAAAAAAAATACAAAATTTAACTTAAAGGTATCACTACCAAGTTAGTAAAACCAGGCCCAGTAAAGTATGCAGAACTCAAAAGTAAGTCAAAGTGGTCAAGCAGATATTAATGAAAAATTATACATGGGCTGCAAACTTGAACAAGGAATTCAAGGGACTGGTACTCATAAAGAACCAGGCTTTCCAGCTCCTTCCTGTTAGGTTTATGAAAAACAAATGTAAAATACCAAACCAAAAAAAAAACCTACCACCACCAAAACCCAAAAACAACTGTAAGGAAGAAGATTCATCTAATTGTGGAAGCACAGTGTAATATCTGGTTTTCTTGGTGCTGTGATACTTCACAGAGTTCAGCTCACAAGTGTGACAGGGGTTGATTGGGTTTGCATGGTTAGTGGTGCAATGCAGATGAGGTGCACTTTTTAATTAGTGGACATGAAACTGTAGGGAGCAAATGATAGTCCCTTGGTGGCCAAAATGGGGTAGAAGAAAGTTGAAACATTTGGTTTTGTTCAGACTGCTGTAACAGCATAGCAAGAGTACTTTGTGAAGATAGCCTGATAAATAAGTCAATGAATGAGTCTGGTAAGTCTTATGAAAGGTGAGGGTGGTCAAATGAGACTTTGGGGGAAATCCTCTCCAGTGGAGATAGCTTTGCACAAGGCTGGGTCACTTCTCTGTACAAAGTTCAGACTTCATGAACCAGAACATGTCTGCTTGGAGAATGTGGGTTTATCAAACAGACTGGTTGTGTTTCAAGGGTTTGAAATGTTCTTTCTGCACTTGAAATATGTGTCTGTGTTTGCTAGCTATGATGCAAGGTTTTGGCAGTTTTGGACTTGATTTATAATTTAAGCCTTAAGGAAGACCTAGAATTTGGGATTTAACTCCAGATCACCATGAAACTTGTTAAGACATTGGGGTTTTAAAAACTGTTATTTTATTATTATTTTACTTTATTCTTCTTTGGAGGGAAAACAAAGCTAATCTGCCCGGCTGCTGCCATGGAGAGGTGTGGCAGGGACAATTTGTTCCTTAGATAACTTAGGCCTGCTTATGTAAATACACCCTTGAAACATTCAATCCCTCTATTGATGTCTGAAGATTGAAGCAAATTGTGAAGTAGCTTAAAAATCAACTGCTGTGTAGAAGACAAGGGTTGGAAATGAAGAGACCTTGCGTTTTCCTGTGTTTGTGTGAAAACATGATCTGTTAAAGGTATGACAGAAGCAGAGCCACGGCTTCTCCAGGATGTGCAGCAAATTGGAGGGATGTGGAAGCTCAGAATTATCTGCTGCTTCTCCCTCCCAGCAGCCTGGAAGTGGTTGAGAAAGGTTGTGTTTTAGGAAGCAAACTCTGTCCCTGTTCACTTCTCAGGTTAATGAAAAAAACTCAAATATGTCATTCTTTGGATGTCATGGCTCAAAATCGAAATCAACCAGTATTGGAAAGTGTCTGTGAAGTGCCATGAACTAGGAAGTGTGAGAGAGGGAGGAATCCTGTAGCATTTGTAGAGGCTTTTCTCCTATAACTGGTTTACCTTCTCAAATGCAAACTAATATATAATACTGTATTAAGGAGGAGATGCAGACTTTAACAATAAAGTTTTTAAGTTCAAAGTTGTTAAGTTTCTGCAAAGTTAGCAATCTTTTATCTTTTCTTTTTCCTTTCCATCCCCTCCCTGCTGCCTTTTGCCTTGTCCTCTTTAGAGTTTAAAAATGGGGAGCAGCAGAATTGTAGCTTTCAGTCTCGGTTCCTCCTTTTTGCACAAAGCCCTTGTTGGATTGTCCCAATCTCCTTCCCTACAGATTATTCAGCCACTCTTCATATAAAAGGTTAAGATCTGATGGTGTTGAAACCTCTTGTTTACAATCATTGTTCTGAGTATGGAAATTTCCATCTGCAGCAAGATTTGAAAAAAAAAAAAAATCCCTGCTGTTTTTGTGAACGTTTGGATCCAAATAAAGAGATAGTGGGTGAATCAAGCATGTTAATTCTGACTAGCACATAGAGGGTGTTCAGCCAAAGAGGTCTAAGCTAATACCCCCATACTCTGAAGAAACTACCTTGTTCTGCTCCTCGAGGAACAGCAGGCTCACTTGCAGAGGTATCTAAACTGCTCTGATAATCTTTGTATTGAGGTCCTCTGAAGTGCAGTGCTGCCTTCCTTAGGCAGATATGATCAAGGTAAAAAATTACTGACTTTGTTGCCAGCAGTGGGTTACTTTGTCTTGCTATTTAGCTCTTTCACCTGTTTGGACAATGACACGTACAAGGATGTCAGTACTTTTGGAGAGTAGTGTTCACAGTGCAAGGTGCTTGTGACAGATTTAAGTCTATGATTTGATTGTTTTGAGAAGGAAAGAAAACCAACCTGTGGGTCCTACAGGCCTTTTGGAGAAACCAGACAGTTAACTTCTCTAAAAGCAACGCCAGTGCTGCCTATATTTCACATACTGTGTTCTATACATTTCCAGTATTTCAAGGGAAGAGAGTATACATGAGAACTTGGATTTTCCATATCACTTCAGAGCACACAGAAATGAAGCACCCCTTGCCCTGCAGCCACATCTGCCTCTCCTGCTCCTTCCACAGCCCAGCAGGGCAGCAGTTGTGCAGTGTTTACATTGGGCACAGAAGGGTACACTACTACCATTTAAAACTTGCTCTGAAGACTCTTGATATTTTCTCTTAACACAGCAACAGTCATTTAAATTCTGGGGTTCAGTTCCTGTCAGAATGACAAAAAGCAAACTTGATGACAAAATGCAGAGTTGTGGTTTTGGAAAGAGGTTCTTTCCTAAGTTGATGCGTTTCAGTTGTGTTCATGTTAAGGTTTGTCACTGGGCCAGTCTGAGAAAGAGCATTTGATATGTTTGTGAAGCTGGTCCATGTGCTGCTGAGAGGCAGGAACTGACTGATCCCTTTCTTGTGGGCTGAGTGCTCAGTGCTCACTGGAGCACCCTTGGCCACGGCCTAATGCAGTGATCTCAGCATCTTCAGGCTGCTCAAAGTGACAGTGTTTTTGCATGAGAGCAAAATCAAGGGTGTTCCACTTCCTCCTATTTTGCTTTTGGGACAAGTTATAATTAATCTCCTCTTGCCTTTGTGAGCCCTAACCCAAAGCACTGCTTAAGCAATAATAATCAAGGTCAATAATTCAACACTATAGTGATTTATATTTTCAGAGACCTCTACCAGCATTACTCCGTTAACTGTCACATTTCTGCTGTAAATGAGCATTAGGCTCATTTTTTTAGTGGGGGAACCTTTTGCTGAAGCGCAGGGCTGTGTTGAAAGCATGAGGGAAACAAATGGTGGTGCTGGGATGGATTCCAACAATGCCCTTCACCAGAATAAGACAAGATGCCTTGGGTTTACCTGGCAAGGGAGAATATATGACAGCACATAACCTCTGTACCTGTTGGGAAGAGCAGGCATCTCCCCACAGCATCCCAGGGGCTGTGCCCTGTGTGTGTTGCCAGCTGTGCACTGACAGCTGCAAGGTTTCCTGTCATACAGCATGGAAGGTGCCTGGCTGGCTCTCTGCTGCTGTGTTGATCACTTGCAGAGGTGTTGGCCTCGTGCTCATTAACTTGCTGTTGCAGGGCACACTGAACAGTCAGGCAGGATTTGTCTGGGGGAATGAGGACGTGCTGTAAAAATCGGTATCAGAATTTACTTTTAATCTCACAGCCTTTGGGCTGCCAGTCTCCACGTGAAACGTGATCTGTGGCACAAGGACAGTCCAGTGATTGCTTTTAGACTGCTTTGGTTTTATTTCAGTCGTGGAGTTGTTCCCCTGGCAGCGTCCCTGTGGTAAAGGCAGGTGCACATTGAAAGGGACAGTGTGGATGTACAGATGAAATGCCAATGTGAACAGTATTCCCACCTCAGCACTCAGGATCTGGATCTCTGGATCAGGTCTGCCCTGTCTCAGGATATTTTTCTAAAGGATGCTCTGCAAGCTCCTGTGTGTCAGGATACCACCCTTATGCCACCATTGAAGCTGGACCATGGTCACTCCAGCTTCACCAGTAGTGGGAAAGGCAGTGAAGTGGGAGGAAGGTTTCTGTATTCCATGCTGTTTCTAAAGCCACAGGTTCAAAATCAATCCAAGAATCCATTTCACAGCTTTTTTTCCCCAGACAGTTCCACTGTTTTTGTTCACAGTCTTCCTAGTTTGTATAGAAAGAAAAATCTACGATGGAAGAGAGAATATCTTAAAAATAAGAAAAATCCCCACACAGCTCTGGAGATCACAGAAACTTTTCCAAGTTTAATTGTTGCAGAGAGATGCACTTGTAAGGTATATCTGGGTCTGCCTGTGTGGCTTTGCCTGGTAAAACAGGGGCATGTTCGAGGCAGAATCCTGGCAGTGGTCAAGCCAGTGGGATTTTTGCCAGTGATTTTAATCAGAGCCAGAATTTCACCCTAGGTCTGTAATCTTGTGTAATCTCCCTTTGAAGTCACATGGATTTTCAACCAATGTCTTGTATAACACCAAAACAGTTCGCTATCCACCCAATAATGTCTGTTTTCCTACGTAACCAAAATTCAGTGTTCCAAACCATATTTTCCAAAACCTATGATGAGACTGAAGTAAAAACCTTTTTCCCTCTGTTTTTCTGAAATATTTGGTGTTTGTAGAGTCACTTTGAAGCTATGGGTGTAGTCTTTTAAAGCTCCTGTCTGACCTTGTAGCTAACCCCATTTAAAGCTTGATGTTTGGGACAAAGATTTATGTTGTTCCCTTCCATCCTGAACTATCCTCTGATCTCACAGTCCTCCTTTAGATCTTACAGAAATGCCTTTTAGGCTCATCTGCTGATTAAGAAACTGATAGGCTGTTGAAGACACAGTTTGTCCCATTAAAATGAATGAAATTATCGACCCTAATAATTCATTGTAAGAATTTGAGTTTGGGGTTTTTTCTCTGCGTATTTGGGGTCTGTTAGCCAGTGAACAGCTCTACTGAAACCTGAGGAAATGCCATTTCCAGCTTCCATAGCCCCAGAATTTCACTCTATCATCAATGCAACATCTGGGATTTTTAAGACAGCAGGTGTGTCTCGAGCCTGCTGAACTAAAAGAGAGAAGGTGATGTGAAAATATGTTCAGTACAGTAATAAAATGCTTCCATGTCAGAGACAATTAGATGAGTAACACAAAACCACTATTCTGAGACAAGAACTCCTATGTAATTTTCAAAGGAGTTGTTTCTTTCAGGTCTTATCATATTATGAATATTTGGTGGTTTTCAAGAGAAGAGTGGCCAAAGCCCTGTGCATGCTGGTTGAAGTTCTCTGTTGGCCCTGCTTTCAGTAGGAGTTGGTCTAAAGACTGAGAAATTCCTTTGCCTTTGAATTGTTTTCTGATCTTGAATCATGCACAGATCTCCTTAAATAAGCATTAATAAATCCTTGTCCAACACAGACTATAAATTATCAGGTGACAATACACAGGTTGTCTTTCCTGTGCATTTTGACTTTAAGTTCTGTATTTACACAGGACTGAAAGCTGGATTTTTGCTTTGCTTTAATAAAAGTCAGAAGGTATATCAGTGACAGAGGCAACTCTTAATTCCTGACCTGATGGCCTGATAATACAGTCTTCCAGTACTGAGGAATTGTAACCTACATCTGAGAAGGTTTTATACTCCACAACAACAGCATCTTAATTCACAAGTAAAATTGCATTTGACCTGGTTTATATACACGTATTTTAATTTTAAAACTTTCTGGCTATATTAAGGAAAACTTTCTGGCTATTTTAATCTATTTTTATTGCCAGTTTAATGAGTTACCTTTTTTAATTCATAGCAATACCTTAGTGGTTTGGGTTTTGTTAAAAATAACCAGCTGACAGTACCTGTTTCTTTGTGGCTTCTTAAATTGTGTGATTTTTATCTTAATTTTTTTTTAACTGTTCATTTCCTTTTAGTTCTTTCCTTAAAAGAAAAACCTCTGCCTCTGCAGATCAGTCAGGTTTGGATGAATTTGCAAGTATCTGACTCAAACTGATTTTGCTGTAGAGCACATCTTTGTAAAGCCATGAGTTTTCTTTGTTGAGGCTTAACTTTATATTACTTTGATTTTAATGCTTCAGCCTGGGAATTGTTTCAAGTGGTGGATTAAGAGGTTTGTCTAAAGTACTTAGGAATGCAGGATTTGCAATAGCAGATGAAATAATTTGTCCGTTATGTCTGGTAACCTGCCTCCAGCAGTTGTCAGTCTCTGTGGCCATGGTGAAAATTTGTTCTCTTTTTCTCAGCATCCCTTGTACAATTGGGCTGGTTACTTGTATAATGCAGTATGGCATAATTGTGGGAAAACAGATTGGGTTTTTAAAGAATAATTAAGCTACTTACACTGCAAATTTGACCCATATTTTAAAATTTCAAATTTGGTACAGAAAGTTTCAGACTGTAAACCTGATTTCTCTTTCCCTCTCTCAAAAAAAAAAATGGACAGAAAGCTTTATGCAGTTTTCTGACTTTTCTGAAGTAATGTGTTTTTTCTATAGAAGTCAGTACACTTGAGAGCAAAAGAATGCATTAGGTTTAGTGATGTACCCAAGAACTACTTTAAGAAAATAATTACTAATCAAGAGATGACCAGAATTAGAAATCAGTGAATCCCAATTTGTTTGGTTGAAATAAGGCCGCATTTCTAAATGAGAATGAGACCATGGGCTCAGTAGCACTTCTCACCTACATCATTGGTAACCTGAGAGTTAAAATCTGCATCTGATGTTTGGGAATTGGGGGCCAAAGGAAGCATGTCCTGCTGTCATGACTGCCAGCCCTGACCTGTCACCACACTAGCCTTTCCTTCTTGTCATCCTGAGGAATGCTTTCATCAGGGACAGAAAGATGGACATAAAACAATATAATCTCTCTGTCTAGCTCCCACATGACAGCCAAACAGGAAGGTTCAGGGATTTCTTTTTCCCTGTTTCTTTTTTATTTTGGCTTTTCAGAGAGTGCAGGCTGTAATCAGTCATGTGGCTTGTCTTTTGCATCATGACTGTCAGCACCTGAAGGAAAATCTTAAGTTGCCAAGCACTGCTATAAATTGGACAGGTTGCTGCATGGCTGGTTGGGCATTGTACCATGCCTGTGTTTCTCCAGCTAAAACAAAAGGAAAAAGAATTGTGTTGAAATGAAAGCTTTACATTTCTGGCTGCTTTGAATTCTCTTTCTTCGCTTCTGCATTTGTAGCAAAACGCTTTTGAAGGCAGTGTTTGCTGCTTTGATACTAATCAGGGCAGTGTTTCCGTATCTCAAAACTCCAAAACTTGCTTAATTATTAAATGTCATACTATGCCGGGGTCATATTTCTCCCTTGCACTCTCAGCAACTCTTTATTACATAAATATTTTCACAGCAAGCCCACTGTGGTGGAACAGGGCTTTTCCTCAGCATTACCCAGAGTGTGTGTGAAGGAAAATCCCTAAGCAGCAAAGCAGACAAGGACAGTGCTGGGACTTGGTGTTACAGTGCAGTGAAAGCCAGTTCACCTCTTCCAATTCCAGTCTTCAGCCAGTTCCATAACCCATGAGAAGATGAAGAAGGGTGTGTTGACTGAGGAACATTAATGAGCTTTTTGCTCTTGAGCCTGTGATTGACTTTATGGGCTCTCTTTGTGCTCAGTTCTTACTAAACAAAATGGAAAGTGCTTTTGGGATTTGCAAGAATGTTTAGAGGTAGCTGAAGAGATGAACAGCCTGGGTGGGATCTTAGCCAGCTTGGAGCACTTTGCAGTGTAAACACAGCATAAAACGAGATCTGATCAGAAAATCTACTTGAACTATTTGTGAGTTGAACTTTGCACTTTTGCTGGAGCTCTCTTTCCTTCAGGTGATCCCTGGGTCTTGCTGGAGGGAAGAATGCCACGTGTTTGGTGCCAAACACGGGACTTGAGACACAAAGGCTGGCACCTGCAGCACCTTGCCTGTTCACTGTGGGAGCAGAGGATGCCCTAAGCCCTTCTGTCCACCAATTTCACCTGAAGTTCTGAGTGCACAGGGGAAGTGGGTTTGATGTGTTGGAAGGAACAGGAGAGGCTACCAGTATGTATGTGTTTGCTCATGTGCTTCAGGGTTATTTTCTTTTTAATGATGTTACTTTTTGAAAACGTAGACTTTGCACAGAGTCCTGTTTGTGGAATGTTGTTTGGTACCACAAACTGAACACCTAGGCACTGAATGAAAGGCAAAAACATTATTACAAATTTTGTTCTTGTAAGAATATATTGAAGACTGCAGCATGTGAGCAGCCTCTTGGGACACTTAAAACCAGGACTATTCAAATATATATTTTTCTTTCCATTTGTTATATGGCGTGAAGGGAACCAGATCTGATTTTACAAAAGCTATATTTCATTCCTGCTGTGAATCTTCAGATAATTCATGATTGTCTGTTGTGGGAGAAAACAATTGAAACTAGAATGGATTCAGCCTTTATGAAATCAAAGCCAGGGTCTTAAGCCCCGTTGTTGTGACACACCCTCTGGAAGGTGGCTTCCCATTCTGGATCTTAGGAGATCTCTCAGTCCAGGCTGTTGCATTAAAGCAGGATAGGTGTAGCTGGTCTGGACTGAGGCCATGGATGGCAGATAGCTCACAAAAGTCCAGCAGGGTCAATGAAAAGAGGGAATGCCTGCTAAAGCAGCAGATGGTGCTTCCATAACCAACTCTCCCATCCTGGCCCTGCACACACATCTTCAATGAAGCTCTGCCTCTGCTGAATCCAGATGGGAAGAGGAGATAATGCTGCAATTTCCCTTATCCAAGACAACCCTTTCCATGAAAGTGGTGTGTGTGGGATGCTACAAAACTAAGATGCAGCCTCCAAAGCTATCATCTCTGGCTGAGTTCTTTTTGATAGAAGCTCTTACCAGAAAAATCTACCACCTCCCAAAGCAGCAAGTTCTTCAGCTTCCCTTGGCTGTCTCTGAAACTTTGTGATCATATTGATGGGAAATTACCCCTGCTGTCGAGCCTAAATCTTACTTCCTGCTAATTGAGTTGATTTATCTTTGTTCTTGGCTTAGTGACCCTGGAGAGTGTTTGACCACTGACATGTTTATTTCTTGTCTTCTCTTTGCTAGTCTGGAAACCCCAGTTCTATCAACACGTAGAGTGTTTGTGATAATCCTCCTCTGGTTCTCTGGACTGCTCCATTTTGGAGCACTGTGTTTTGAAGATGCTCTGGACAAACAGGATCTAAAATTAGACTCAGAGAAGTCTCATGGATTGGGAAAATTGCCTGTAATGCTGTCTGACAGCTCTCCTAATGTACCCATTTGGATACATTTGGGGTTTTTTTTTGCAGTTTCATGTCACTGACTCATCCTTGAGTAGTTCTCCCTTTTAGCAGCCTGACTAATAGCCAGCTGTTCCCTGCTTCATATTTAGGCGTTGTCTCCCTTCTTTCTCTAACCTGTTGTAGTTTACAGTGTTTCATTTCATGGATGAGGATTTTTTTCTTGGCTTTCAAGATCACACTGGTTACTTTTACTGTCCCTGAAACAGCTCAGAAACCTCACACAGTCTAAATAAAATTATTTCATCATTATTATGGAGTATCTTCTCAAATCAGTTATCCTGGTGATAAATAAGGCACTGCCTACAACCAGACCAACAGTGATGCTGTGCATGAACTTAGTGACAAGTCACTAATTCCCCTTTTTAGGGCTTTCTGAGAGGGGACACTCTCACAGTGATTTTTTTAATCTGTACCTTATTTCTCTAATTTAGTTATGAATGTCTTGTGTGAGAACATAAGAAGTTTGACAGCATTCAAGGCATATCACATCTACTCTTCCTTCTTGATTCACAGGCTTTTAAAAAGCTGCTTCAGATTATACTAGATTCATTTGTAGGATTTGTTATTTGTAGATTGATTTGTAACTTGCCTATGTAAGATATTTATCTTACTGTCATATGGCAGCAATTCATTGGTCCCCTCAAATAATCCTAAATTACAGAATAATTTTGTGCATCCTACTCTGTAATTCCATCGTTTAGATAATCAAAAGTACCAGTCCGAGAGAAGAAAACATCAGTGCAGTATTTTTTTAATATATATATTTTTGTAAGCTTTTGTTTACTGCCTGTATGTAAATTGAGATAAAAGAATTAAAGATTTTCTCTGCAGACCTCAGTGACCCCATAGGTGACAGTATGGTTTTATTTGAGTGGGCAGAAAGTGCTTCTCATATTGCTGGAGAGCAGAGCATTATTTTCTTTGGAGACAGGAATGTTTGAGAAGCTTCTATACATATTTTCTTTTTTTTTTCTTTCTGTGCTTGATAATGACCAAACTTTGTATTATTTATTATTATTATTTTGTATTATTGTTGCCAATCTAAGACTGTTCTGTCATGTAACACATCATGAATCTCTAGAAATAGTCTCTGACATTTTACAGCATCTGTGTGTAGACAGTGTTTTCTTGGGTAGCTTTATTTTCTAAGGTTTGAGTAATACAAATGTGCCATTTCTGAGTTTTCACTGAGTCCAGGTAAACACAATGAGGGTCTTGAAGAGACCCTGCTGATTTGTGACCTGGAGGATCTGGGAAGGGGCTCTGGTGAACAAAGGAGAGGAGAGCATTCCCCTGCTAAGCAGGTAGAAAAAGTGGGGTTTGTGGAGCCCAAAGATCACCGTGGTGTCCTTCCCTGGGTTGATTAGAGCTATTTTTGGTTAAAAAAAAACCAAAACAAGCACAGTGCTTGGCTGTTAGTTTGAACAGTATTTTGAACATTGCTTGTGTGTGTGAGATAGGAGCTGCAGAGCTATCCTGGCTCTGAAAGCAGCGTCTTGCTAATCAAGAGGATTCCCAAAAAGCCATTTTCCAAAATCTGCTGGTGCATTTTGTAGGTCTTGACAAAGAAATACGGAGCATGTGTACGTGTTCATCCCTCTGGGCAGTTTCTCAGCCTTCACTGTATTATAAGCTTTTATTTTAGCTTTTTTTTTGAAGTTCCTAATCCTCACCTTCCCAATTATCCAGGTGTGACCACTTTTACTTTTAGAGGCAGCCCTGTTAGCAGCAATGTCAAACACATGATGTTTAAATTTCTCAAAAAAAAAAAAAAGGAAACATGTAAGTACAAATCAACTTCCTTGGGAAAGCAGCAATCAGCATGGGCAGTAAAGAAGTTGTTGAAGTGGAACAATGTGGCAGACCTGACACTGATTGGATTTAAGTCTCTAATCACTTTCCCTTGCACATGAGTCTCATATCTGTTGTTAACTTTAATGAGAATTACGTGCCAAGCCTGCAAGGAGAATTGGTCCTTAAATCTCCTCGCTGCCAAACTGTTTCATTAGGAAGTATTTCCATGTATTTCAGCTTCCTGTTGAAGTTTCAGTTGGTGGTACAGACACAGACACAGTGCTGGCAGTGAGGAATTTTCCTCAGATCTGGGGGCTGTGGTGAGAGAAGGGCTCGGGTAGATCCAGCACTCGTGCCAAGGAGTGCATGACTGAAGGTCTAAAGCTTGTTACCTCCTGCTTGCTCCTGCAGTGACTCTGGAGGAATGCCTTTCTCTGCTTTTCTTTCCTTAGTTTCTAAAAAAGAGAAGCATTTGTCCCTATCTCCCTGATGGAGCTGCTGGGAGGATGAATTAGGATGTGTTTTTAGAATTCTGGGCGTGAGAAGTCTTATTTGAGTGTTACTCCTTATTAACTCCACCAGCATTTCTCTGAACTTCGATGGTAATCTTTGGCCTGCAAATATTGTATGTGATTCCATAGAAATGAATACCAGGTGAGCAGCTTCACCACATTTTGCTTAATGAGTATGTTTATAGCAAAGATCTTATAAACCCAGAGTAATTGAACAACAAGCCACCAATCAGTCACAGCCTGGAAAATCCCGACTTGGGACCACTTTCTGCCTCCATCTGCATAACATTTTAAATTTGTTGCTTTTCATTTTCATGCTAATTTACCCTGTGTGTTTCAAAGACTACTTCAGGCTGCTGGCAGCTCAGGAATGGGAGCAGACCTGCTGCTCCTTGGCAGCAGGTGAATGCCTTGGCCCTTGAAGAGCCATCCAGGTTCCCGTTGCCCCGGCAGCCGGCAGCTCAGCCAGGCCTCTTTGCAGCAGAGCTCTTCTGGGGGAAATTCCTAACTTATAACTTATTTTCAAACTTCTGAATAGCATTTTGGCTTCAGAATTTCCTTCTGCTCCCAGTACCCTGGGAGTTTTGTCTGCTGGGCTGCCTTGGCTCTAGAATTCAGATCTTTTTGGCTTGAAGGTGGCATTATTTAGGAATCACTCAAAAGCTTTCAACCATGTAGGATAAACAAAGAGAACCAAATTACCATTTTAAGGTGTTGAGGTGCTACAGGAAGGTAGGATGTTTTTCCTGGAGCTGTTCTTAGTTGCTATAGTTGATACAAATATTCCTTTAGTTTTTTGTAATACTATTTGTGGTCACAAATATTCATGGATATCAGTAGGGAAACATGACCTGTGGAGCTTGCTGTTATTGGCAGTGTAACACAAACTCTGGGTTGCTATTGATACTAATATATGATATTTGTTAGCAAACAGTATTTGGGGGTTGTCAGTCACTGGGAGGTCTGCTGTGGGTCATTTTGGGCTTTCTTGGCTCCTTCACTAGCAAAGCTCCATGTCATTTGGGATAACATTAAACTGAATTCTCTAAACTAACCCTGCACTTTTTCAAACTGAAAATGCAATTCCCGTGAGTTGAGCTGGTGACAGCTCTTCAGCAAAAAACATGTATTTTGTTTTTCGCTAATTACAATGCTCTAAGATCTCCTAAGTGAAACATATTGAGTTATAGGTGGGCTGTCAATCATGTTTTCCTTTGCTCATGCTGCATTCCTATGTAGAAAAATAGGCTAAATTATAGATTGTCACTTCCTTTAGTAACTCTTACAAGAAATGTGCACATCTCAGTTGCTCAACCTGTGGCTAGTAGTGATGCCTGTAAAGCTTTACATGGGTGTCTGATGTGTTTTTCTCAGCTTGTTTTTTTGGATATGGATGGTAACTTTGAGAATTTGCCTTTTTTTTTCTCTTGTACAACTCTACTGGGGTGTTTGGCTTACTTCAGCCCCTGAAGAACAAAATTTATCTCATAGGCTTGATCTACATTGCACCAATGCTCACCCTGAGAAGAGATGTAACCATTCTGGAATAGGCACATTTTAGGATGTGTTTGGGGTAAATTATATCCTGTATGTGAAACCAGAGTGTGAGCCTAAGAGATGGGGAACAGCTATCTCATGAGGATGATGGCTGGTGGGGAACAGGTTTCTGATGAGGATGAAGGTTGAAGACTGTGTTTTATATGTGTGTTAGTTGGCCAAGAGAAATTATGGAAAGGCAGAAATAAGAGGAAGCAAAAGAAGTGGCAATTAGAAATGAAGGTGAATGTGTTGTTACCAAAAATCAGCCACCTGAATTGACTGCAGTGTATCAATAGTTTAGCTAAATAAAATGAAATACTCCCTAAAGTTACACAGTTTAGTAAACTGCTGTGCATCATGACCAGATGGTTTTCACACACCCACTGCTGGTTAAGGCAAGAATGACATTGCTGAGATAGCTTTGTTTCATATCTGAAAAAATTCCTGTATGATGCTGCTTGGAGACATCTGCTTTTGCACTGGAGGAAAAACTATGTGCTTGTGAATGGAGTAACCTAGAAGGGAAGGCATGTTCCCAAAGTAATGATACAATTTATTAAATAATTGGGAAATAATATTTAAAGAAATTAATTTGAAAAATTAAAAAATTATTCTGTGCTATTCCTTTTATGAGTTTGTAAGAACCATGACAGATTTATAAGACAATTTAAATATGGGAGGGGAAAAAAAAAAGGAGAGAAGACAAGAAAATCAAAGCAAATTTATTCCTGTTTTGTCTTGGGATTCCATACTTCTCTCTTCTGTTGCCTGTTTATTTTTTATCTCCTCTTGTTCCTTCAGTGAAAGCAACAAAAAGTTTTGGTTAGAAGAAATAGCAACAGACTATCAAAGTCAATTGAAATATATTAGATGTTAGTAGTTTTGGGATGACACAGTGGCATTATCCGAGGGATATTGTGGATTTTTTTTTTCCCCAAGGGCATCTGTGCATTCCTACTTAGGGGATCTGGTGTGGAGCTGTGAACTTCTTATTGAAATGTTTTACAGCTGGGAGACTGGGCCTAAAAAGCTGAGGTTGCTGAGATGGCTTTGATTGAACCTTTCTGTGTGTGTGATAGAAATCATGGTCCCCGAGTGTGGAGAAGGTAATTTCAGTGCTCACTGTGAGAGCTTGGCATGTGTCTGACTCCTGGAGAAGCACCTAGTGCTGCTCAGTGTGATGGGCTGAGGGACAGGGACTGGGACAGGCTGCCCTTTAGTGCCTCTCTGAAGGTCCACACATCCCATCCCTGCTGAAAAAAATACTCTGTCCCCTTGAAGGGGAAAATTTCAGCTTCCATTCCCTTTCACAGTTAGTCTCAGGCTCATGGTTGTTGGGATTTTTTTCTTAGGTAAACTGGTAAGCGATAAATCATCTGCATCTTTTTTCTTTTTCTTTTTTTTTCTTTTTGAAACTAGCTGACAGCTGATTTCCTTCCTCTTTCTCTTTGAATATCGGAACTCTTCTTTTGTAGTTGTTTGTTGAACTGCTGGCCCAAGGTCTGGTACAGTTCTCAAACTTTTGCAGCTCTGTGGTTACAGAACTTATTCTAAGATCTCAGGAACTGCGAACTCACGCCAGAAAGTAAACAGCTCTAACAGCAGTACAAAGAGCAGGGTTTTCTTTATTCTTTTGCACACAGATTGGTGATTGCCAAATATCCGCATCAGGTTTGGGGCCTGAGTTGCTTGAGCTTGTGTTTGAGATTTCGAACAAAAACTGTTCATAATTAACATAGTGCAAAGCATGTATCTGTTTCCAGTTGTTGTCTTCACTAACCTTTTCACAGTGCTTTGAACTTCCTCTTTGGTCTTCACGAGTTACACAAGGACTTCTCAGTTTGAATTCCTCAAGGAGAGATAAACAGGAGGCAGAGAAATCAAACTAGACTGGCCTTGCTCTTCGTGCCTTGCTATTGGATTTCATAAACCATTTGTTTAAGCATATTTGTCTTTAGTGGTTAGGAAAACCATCTCTGGGGTTGCTTTAGTTGGCAGAGGTACCTATCTGTAGAGAACATGCTGTGCATTATGTATGCCTAGTGTTTTTTCATGGACTATCACAAATCAAAGATGAGTTGTTTGAATGTCATCAGATACTTCTGGCTACCCCAGTCCACATTCACATATAAGGCCTTTATATAAGAATATGCAAGAAGTGTTGAAAGAATATTGGTAAGGTTACAAGGTCAGTGCCTCAAAAGCTGGGAAACATTTGGATACAAGTTCCAACTTCAGTTCCTTTCTTTTCTGCAGATCCATTGGGGTGCACATTTATAAGCCTGTAAGCTACCGCTGGAGCTGTGCTAAGGTACCCTGCCAGGCCTTCAGCTTTCCTCATTGGCACTGGGATACTGCTGCTGTCCCCTCTCTGGAGAGGATATGTCAGTCCCAAACAGTAACATATTTTCTGCCAGAGGACTCCAGGCGAATTGGTGAAGTGTTCTCCCACAGAGAGCAGGCCCCACGTAGATGCTGTGGCAGATGCCAGCCCTGTGCCCTCACCTGTGTTGTCTCAGGTGGCAGTAAGGACCTCTGTTTCAGCCACTGAATGCCACCCTTCACATCTATTTTTTTATCCTGGGAATGCAAACACTAGGTCATATGTGGGCATTTGTGGTGAGACGCCTGAACTAAGGTGTCTCAGTCTTAATTGACTCCTGCCCATAATGTCAGTTTACCCAGTCCTGTTGCTTTCTTCAGGATAAATTCATTCTGTTTAATCTTTTGGGGGTGGACAGGAAGTGAAGTCTCTTTTGCCCATTCCCAATAAACCTGTCTCACTCACATCCTATGCCTTCAGCCTCTTTGTACTGACCCTGCTTCATTGTCTGCTTCTTAAACCCAACTTCCAGTCTCTGGATGTCTGAACTCAATTTCAGTCTCCTTGTCCAGCAAGTATTAGATTCTGTTCTCTACCTTTCAATCCCTTGCTCCTTTTGAGATATTCTCAGATTCCACAGCTGCTTACTTGTTAGTCTGGCCACATCATCTCCCACATTTTCACTCTCATTATTTAAAGGAACTCAGTTTTTCAGTCCCACTGCTGCTTGTCCAATGTAAGCATGAAAGTCCCTGTAAAAGGTAATTTAATTTAGGTTCATTTTTGTATAGAGAACAGAAATGTTTGCCTTATGCAGTCTGTCCTGCCAAGTCGTAACTCTTAGACCCAAACCAAGGAGGAGGTAGAAATATCCCTCTGAAATTCACCAGAAAATTGTTTCTCTATATAGAAATATTCTCTGCAACATTTTTTAGGAATGGCTTAAATATTTTGGCTGAAGTTTTCTCAGATAGTTCCTCCTTGGGCAGACACAGCTTTGGAAAATTTCTGCTCTTTCTCATTACAGTTTGGCAAGGCTTGAAGGCAACTTAAAACAGGTTGTTAAAATAGCAATTGCAAAATACTAGATTCAGATGCAATCCTTGTTTTGAGCATGTGGCTGTAGCTGAAGCAATACATCAAGCCTATGACTTTACAACCAGTTTTGTAATGTATTAGAGGCACTGACTTGCTGTACAGCTTTCTGAGCAGCTGACACAGAACCTACCTCTTAGTGGTTTTCATAAACTGAAGAAATTTAGTAGTGGGGTAAGATCAATATGGACTGCTCTGCATTGTCCTGTTACCTCATTTTCTCAATGAAAAATAAAAAAAAAGGAAAAAAGACATTAAATTGGCCAGAGAGCCTGGCTTAATCTGCTGAATATTGGTTACATTTGGAGTAACAAGCTGATCTAGACAACAAAATGAATGTCTCAAAAAATCTGTGTGCAGTGGCACTGATTGCCGTGAGCGTGTTGGTGTGGGTGTGTGCTGGGATGTTTGTGAGAGACAGAAACTTGGAGCTGCATCCCTGAAGTGCTGTGTTTGCTTTTTGTTCCATGACTGATGGCAGTTCTTTCCAAGAGGTGCTCCTCTGTCAGTGTTGGTAGTTGCCATCTCCAAAGGTTTCATGCTGCAGGGATCTACAGAACATTTATTACACCCCATCTGCAGGGACCCACTAAGTCCAAGAGCATGTCACAGCTTCAACAGAGTGTCACTGAAACCAAAATCCATCACCATGACGTGCTGCAGGAAAGGGGCTGGGGTAATCAAGACTGCTACCAGCTTTTTCTTCTGAAATTTACTTTCCCAGCAGGAAGAGTTTGTTAGATAATTTTCCAGGGTGGCCCTGGAGATGGGACCACACATAAAAAGATGAAAACCAGCTGCACAAAGCACTTTCACATTGGAGCAAGAAGGAAGGAAGAAGAGGAAATCCTTTCTGTCCCAACACCTCCATTTGTTTTAACCTTGAGCATGTGAATCACCTTTTCTTCTCCCAGTGATCCAATAATCAGTTCATGCAAGAACATTATGCTTGTCCTTTCAGTACATGAAGCTCTAACTCTAGCACTGAGTTTGAAAAACCTCTTAGTTTTCATAAAACTGAAGTGAGGAATGGATTCAGAAGGGTTATCCATGTCATAAGGCAGTGGATGTTGCTGGTGCTCACTTTTCTCTGGACGGTTCTGAGGCATTTGCCTGGCCAAGCTCTGGCTTGGACGACCACAGCTAAAATTATCACAGGTTAAGGCTAAGACATTTTGAGGGATACTGGCTGGAATGCCTTTCAGCTGGGATGTAATCTAGAGTCTGACATGACACCTGGATCATCATTGACTGGAGCAGATGCTGGACTTGGACCTGGGGAAGGAAACTCCAACCTGGAAATGCACTGCTAGTATCTCTTTGGTGGTGGGAAAAAATAAGTGTTCCTGTAGGCTGCCATATAGCCTTGTCCTGTGCTCCTGTCAGTTTTAGCAGTTGCCCTGGATGACTCTTTGGACAGGATGCCTGTTAGGAATAAGCTTGTACAGAAGAAAGGGGAATAGTTATTATTCTTGCTTAAAAATAAGCGCAGTATTGAGCTTCATTGTGCATTTAAATGTAGCCCAGTCAGTGGTCACTTCCTTCTGTGACCTTGAAATCTAGCATTTGTGAAATGGTATTTTCGAGACAGTTGTAGGGTTTAATTGTCTTCTCCCAGATGCTTTCTGCTTCCCTTCCTCCTGCCCTAGAGCAGATAAACCAAATTAGCTCATTTTGTACTGATGCTCGAGATGTTGCCAGTGTATTACACAAAAATCTGACTTCACAGCATAACTTCCAAAGGCAGTGAAAGGCTGCACTGCAAAGTTCAAGTTAGATATATTTCTCTTACTCCTTTCCCAGAAACAGTCTCTGTTGGTAAGTTTTCAGTGGAAATCAGCACTGATGCTCTGAAGAGAGATAATCAGACTCTTAACACCAAGGAATGAATTCTGTATGGAAAAACCTTTCATAAAAAAGCTTTAGCTGAATGTCTGTGTGCTATCAGAGTTTCAGCAGGAGGTCCCTGAGGTCCTCCTGTGACTTCTTAAATGGGCATATTTCAGAAGCATTAGAGTGGTAGCTGAGGGACTGAGAAATCTGTTTTCAAAAGCTGCTTTGCAATCAAGAGAGGCAGTGGTCCTGGAAAAACAAATTATCTTGAACTGTAGGTGGATGGAAATGTTTATTCTATTTTAGGACATTGTAGCTTGTATATTATGCCATGCTCATAATGCTTTAATTCAAGTACTAGGAGAGGGTAAACCCAGGAGTATTTTGCAGCTGCAATTCCTCCTTTTTTTTTCTTCCAGAATAGCTGACAACCTGTGCCTTCTGAAGAAATTGCTGCTGATAGCACACACAAATAGTAATTAACATACCCTAAAGTAAATAAAATTCTCTTTTTGGAATATATTACTGGGCTGTAGGGGAGAATTATCTTTGGCAGGAGCACTACAGAGGTATCCAACAACAAGGGCAAGGTTGCAAGCCTTTCTGGAGCTGTTTGCAAAGCCCTCAACCACTGGCTGTTTGTTGATCAAGATCCAAAGCTGCTGTTTGTCATACTTAATGCTGGTGTTGTGGACAAATGATTTCTCAGGTTTCTTGGTGCTTCCTTATTTAATGTCATATTATCTTTATATCAGGATTTTACTAAACAATACTTGTTACTGTGTATTCTGTTAAAAGGTGGTGCCTCTGAATAGAATGTAGTCTGAAAAAACAACAAAGAACAGCCAGGAGGAGTGAAATGAAAACAGGAAAGTTTTTGGAACAGCCATTTATGATTTTTCCTTTTCACGATAAATAAAGAAGAGTTGAGGTTGGCTCTGTTTGTTCTAAACTGATTCTCCTGCATTTTGCAACTGTGGCTGCACAGCCTGGTGTGGAAGAGTGATTCTTGCTGATAAATCAGTGGAAGTATTATTAGATCTTATATTAGGTCTGTCAGGTTTCATTAGACCTGCCACAGCAAAGCACAGTTTTGCCCAGGTCTTTGTGGGGAGTCAGCTCAGAGGTTGGGACTGGAACCCATGTCCACCAGCCCTGTTCTCACTGGAAAATGTGTATAGGCTCAAAAGTACTAGAGAAGGAAGAAAAAGGCATTTTATGAAAGACATAAGAATGTGCTTTGAATTAGTGAGTGTTGCCAAGAAACAAGATTTCAGTCTCCAACCTTCAAAACAGATGATCCTGCTGTTTATGGGACGTGTTCCTGTTCAGAAGCTGCTCTGGTGCTGACAGCTGCAGGGAGGTGCTTGGGCACTCGCTGGGGGATTTCTGTCAGCTCAAAAGCCTCTGGACTGTCCTTACCCAATGCAGCACTGTAACACAGTGATTAGAACAAGCAGTGTATGAAAGTGGTATCTGAGGTCTGGAATTGGTCTTTCCAGGAGGTTTTCAAGATGTGACTGGGCAGGGTGCTAGATAATCTCATCTAGGCTCCCTTTCCATGAAAGGTTGGTCCAGATGATCTTTTGAGGTCTTTTCCAGCTTGGGCTATTCTGTGCCTTAGGGAAAGTTGGATCAAATAGGTTGATCTTTTAAATTGATATGATATAATTAATGTTTTGATTGCAATCTTCAGTATTTTCTCAGCATAATTCATATAATCTCCCCAAAACAGGTATGGGGCTTGTGGTGCTGCCTGCCCTGGGGCATTTGGGGCAGGTTTGGAGGCCCAGATGTCTGTGGAGAACAACTTCAGGGTGAGGAATCAAACAAGTGATGCTTTGTGTGTAGGTTGTAGTTGTTGCTGCCGTTTTATTTGTGTGTTTAAGTCAATATTGTGTCAAATGCACAAATTTAAAAAGAAAAATCGTTGCTTTTTCTTTCGGTTCTACAAAATACTGAAAGTATTAAAAAAAAAAAATTAAACTCTTCCTAAGCAAACCTAGTCAAGATATGATTGAGAGAAAAGACCCATCAGCCTTCAGGACTTGCTGGAATTTATCTACTGGGAATAGAATGTAGGTACCCTGCCAACCTCAACCACAAAGGCATCCTTCATCATTTAAAATATAGATGTAACAGGGAGGCCATGGAAGGTGGGAAGAACTAAAAATATTCACCTGCAACTGTGGTTTTTTATGCATGCATCTGTATTTATATATACATATGTGTGCGTATTTTTTCAGCTAGATGTATATATATTCACACACATTATTACTCTTATTGCCCAGGGTCACAGTATGAGTAAAATTAATTGAGTGATGGTTTACACCCTTTTTTGTGAGGTGTAAAGGTTACAGCCTTTAAAAGATTTCCCCTTTTAAATTATTTCATGAACATCTTAAGTGAAAAAAGCCTGTTTTATGTACATTCCTTGGTGATTGCTTTGTATGCAGCTTGTCTTACCTTTAAAAAACCCAAGAAAACAAAAAACCAAATTGAAACCAGAATACTGCAGAAATTCACATAAGTGTTTTTTCTGATGTGATCATTTGTACTTGTATTTGATTTTTTAAAACTTTGTTGATTCCTTAGTAGTTAGGTTCTTTGAAATTAAATTGCATTCACTTTTCTTTAGGCAAATTTTGTGTCCAGGATGTATTTAAAGTGCTGCTGTCTGCGATGAGAGACTTTGAGAGCACACTTATCTTTCTGGTGTGGGTGGATTATTTTAAATTATTATTTACATGACCAGATTAGGAAGTAAAACCTAAACTTGTATATGCTCTTAATTGTGCTTTTTGTTTGTTTGGTATTTTGGGTTGGTTTTTTTTTTGTTTTTGTTTTTGTGGTTTTTTTTTGTTTGTTTTTTTTTTTTTTTTTTTTTTTTTTTTANTTTTTTTTTTTTTTTTGTAAATAAGTCTCTGTGGTAGTAATCAAATATTTGATCTTAAAATACCTTCACTTTCACTGGGTGCATCCTACATCCAGAACTGCCTCTGGCAGCTAAATAAACACTGTACTTTTCTCCTAGATGGCATCTCTTTCAGAGCTCATCACCAAAGGCTTCCACTGTGCTTCTGGGTGCCCCAGTGGAACAGTGGGGCTTTGCCTCTGAGCATTTTGCATCCTTTTGGGGAAGGGATGTGGCTTTGCTGGGACAGTCCCTGAGCTGCAGCAGCAGCAGAGGGGAGCTGGTGCCAGCAGCCCTGTGTGACGTGTGTGCTGTGCCACCAGCCCTGTGTGACATTTGTGCTCTCAAACCAGCCTTGTGTGACATGTGTGCTCTCACACCAGCCCTGTGTGACATGTCTGCTTTCACACCAGCCCTGTGGGACGTGTGTGCTCTCAAACCAGCCCTGTGGGACGTGTCTGCTCTGTCACCAGCTCTGTGTGACATGTGTGCTCTCACACCAGCCCTGTGGGACGTGTCTGCTCTCACACCAGCCCTGTGGAGCATCTCCCCTGAGAGCTGGGCAACCACTGGGGCTGTGGGAGTGGATGAGCCAGCTCTCAGGGAAATGTTCCATTTGTGTTCCAGAAATCCCTGTGACCATCTCTAGTTACAGTCTGAAAGTCTAGCTGCTCATTCCAGTAGGAACCAGCATAATGCTGTGGATGTAACCATTCCTAGGGCGTTGCTGCCAGTCTGCAAGCGTTGGTGTGGCTCGTACCCCTTACATTCAGCCCCAACTGCTGCCTGTCTCCAAATTAAATTGGGTGGAAAAACTCATTTACTTCTTTTTTGGTTAAGATGACAAATTCTTTCTGGTGAATTTGTAACTCTGTGTCAGGTTTCTGCATCACGATGTATTTAAAAGTATTTCATTTCTGGCAGTGCTGACCTACTTTAAATTCTGCAAGGTGCTCTTGCCTCCTTTTTTTTTTTTTTTTTTTTTTCTTTTCCTTACAGCCAGTTGATACCAGCAGAGATCTTTGTACTTCAGCTTCTAAACCTTTGATGACATTTTAACTGTTCATTCCTGTATGTAGGCAGCCACTTTATCCTTTTCTAGGTGGGCCCTTGCTTCAATTCAGAGTTAATGGTTACTATTTATTGCACGCCTACAAAAGGTAAAACCTACATAGAGCAAAGTTGCTACGTGCACAGAGTGCCTTAGAAGGCCCAGAATCCCTGACCTGAAGAACATATCGTCCCCAGCCAGGCTGTGCAGAGATGTGAGGGCATGGGTAATTCACCTGGGCCCTGCAGGCACGGGGACAACTTCAATGAAATAACTCAAAATCCACCACAACAGCAGAACCTAAGTCATGAGGTTCAGAGAAAATAAAACTTGCTGTGAACATGCAAGAGCATCTTAATTCCTGAATGGGTGTGTTGGGGTGTTATTGTAGCAGGATGTTTTCTTTTGGGTAAATAATTAGTGCTCTCCCCTGAGCTGCAGCTATGTTCTCCACCGCAATCTCTAAACCAGTCTTAAAATGTTACAGACTGCTCAGGTGTGGCTGGGTTTATGTGCAGCTAATTATCATCACCTTTTTCTTCTTCCTGCCTCATTTTTTCACCCTATTCCCCTGGCTTTTTTGGCACTGACTCCCCTATCCCTGCTGTGTTGCTGCCACAGCCCCCAGGAGCAGTTGCCAAGGGAGGGAGCACAGAGCAGCCCAAAGGCAGAGAGTCAAGGAGGCAGCAGAGCTGAGGCACCTCCGTTCATCCACGTGGCCATTGCCTCATGGAAGTGCTGGTCCTTAGAGATCCCACTCTGGGACTAGCAAAGCTGAAAGTCACATTGCAGAATTCACATTGTAATAGATCCCAATGGCCTTCGCACACAAATATGAAGGGATTTTATTCTGAGGTCCCTGGTTGGAGTTCTTACCCATAACCCACCAGATCCTACTTCCCTGTGGTTTACTCCCATTTCTAGGTGCTGCAGATCATTCTTCTGTTGTCTTGTGGGACTGTTTCTGGCCAACAAAGGGTGTTTCTCATCCAATCTCTTAAGGGATGCAGCAGAAGCAAGATCCATCCTGTGTCCTTCAAAACTTTTAAAATCCAGTGCCTTTGTAGAGAATGAAAGCAGTGGGGGCTCTAAGCTGATTCACACTGTTTAAATCTGGTCATCCTGAATCACCAGTTCAGGATGATGATTCAAAACTTCCCACATCATCACTGATACCAGCGTGGCAGCCCCTCTGAATGCCTCAAGCAAAGCTGAAGGGGGCCCCACCAAGTCACCACCGAGTTCCTGACATTAATTGTGCTCTCTGGCTTGTTCATCCCCAGAGACCAGGACACCTCTGAGGGGTTTCACCCGCACCACAGAGGATTATAGTCCAAAGTGTTGGTCCTTCCCTCCCTGAGTTATTGAACACTGTGTCCTAGCTCAGACTTTGTAATTCTCCCCAGGCACCCAGAGACCTCCACTGACCCCAGACACAGCCCAGCTCTGCACTTGCACCTCTCCACCCTCTTCCTCCCAACCATGATACAGGAAAGGGGCTCCATCCCTCCATCTGTGAGAGCTAGACAGGTGGGAAAACAGCGGGGTCCTTGTGGAGCAGGCACAAGGCTGCTGTTGTGCAGCCTCCAGTACTGCCTTTGTATGAGCACCTCATCATTTCAATGTCATTTGCATCTGGGTATATATGCAAATACAGAGGGAAAAAACCCTCCCCTCCATGTGAGTCCTGCTGAAGAACTAGATTTGAGAATGCAGCTATCCTGCCTTTGGTACCCGAGCTGGCTGAGGCATCCCTGGTGCAGTGTGATCCATCTCCATTGCAGAGGCTGGCAGGGTGCTCCCTCCCCTGGGGGAGATGGGTGATTGCTCACTGGGGTTTGATGTTGCTCCCGTGGATGTTCTCCTGGCCTGTCAGCAGTGACTCAGGAATCCCTCCTACTTGGTTGATTGCTTGGTAGATCAAGCTGAAAAATTGCAAGTTAAAAATTGTGGCTGTTTGAGATGAAAAAAGGGAGTAAACTATGGATTTTGTTTGTCATGGGATATTTTCTCTCTGCTCCTGTCTCTTTCCATTTTGTACCATCCCCATCATCCTTCATTGCAGTTTTGCCTGATTTGGGCGGGGTGGACTCCGCAGTTCATCCCTACCTCTTACTCTTGGGGATAAATGTTTTGGTTTTTTTTCTTGTACTCCCTTTCCCAGCTCTTGCAGATCACCGCTGCCCTTTGCCCAACATCAACTCTTGAGAGACTACTTTGGGTGTTCTACTAAGAGCTAGTGTGTTTTATGGTGCAGTTCAGGATTTTTTTCTCCCCGTTTCATCTTCTCCTCGGGCTCTGCTGGTCTCCCAGCTGCTGTTGTGGCTTTCCCTGCCCTTCAAGGAGTTGCTTCTCTCATCTGAGCATTCCCCAGGTGCTGTGGCTTCTTGGCTGGAGGCTGCACATATGTGCTGCATGTTGCTTTTGGCTGCTGCTCGTGCTCAGTAGGAGCAGGGATAGGGCAACCATGAATATGATGGCTGTGTTGGCTGTAAAAAATATAAAAAATTTTTCTTAATTACACGCTGGACAAAAGCCCTGCCCTGCCATGCAGAGCTCTGGCTCACTATGCACTTTGATAATTGCTGTATCTGCTGTGCTCTGAAGTGATATCTTCACAGACAGAAGCTCCATTGATTTCAAGGCACCGTTTGCCTCGTAAGAAAAAAGCAGCTAAAATGGAAACTGGCCCCATGAACTCATCTAATTTGTGTAGTACTTACAAACCCACCATATCTTTTTGGAAAATTATGGAATATAAATAACAACAACCAATAGCCAGACATTTTCAGTCTCCTCTGGGAAATTGTGGAAGGTTGCTGTATTGTGAGTTAGAAAGTTATGATACTTCAGGCTTGTACTTGGACCAAGAAGAGGAAATGGTGTTTTGGAACAGTTCAAGGAAATTGTGCAGGAATTATTGCAGTCAAATCTGTAGCTGATTGAGGGGTCTGGCTCTGAATTTTTGAAAACCAAACTCTTCAAATGGAAAAACAAACCAGTACAACACTGCCTGATTCAGTTGGGCAAGGAATTCTGTAGCTTTATGCTGGTGAAAATGTGACTGTCATAAATCTGCTTTGCTCAGAGTTTTGTCTTAGGGCCATAAGTGAGTGTGTGATTCACAGCCAAGGCACAAGCAGGTTTTGGTGATTTGTTTTCCCTCCAGCATTACTGTCTGTTTAAGGATCCTACAGTTAGTCCAAATATGTGAGTGATCTTGAAGTGCTCTAAAAGGAACATTTTTAAAAAACATGTATTTGTAAAATGAATAATGACTGCTGAGCTTGAGATGCAAAGACTTAAGAATTGGGGGGAAAAAATTTGAAAATATCTGAAAAAAATCTATTGTCATCGAAGGCTGGTTATATAAAGCATTTTCTGGAACCTCCTGAATTGTCCTTAATATGTAGGGAAGCAAGGAAGTGGCTGGAGTTTTGGATCCCAGTTCATAGAGACTCCTAGAACTTGTTGATAAAATATGGTTGAAAACATCATCAAATAACTTTATTTGTGTGATTTCCCATATTGCAGCATCTTGTGCCAGATGATGTACAGTAACTCACTGCTGCTTTTAGTCACTGAGCCTCTGCATCTCTGATAGAGCACAGGCACTTGAAATCCCAATATTAAACAAGGTGTTTATTTAGAAATTAATTGGTTTCTCTCAGATCTTCACCACTTGCTTACACAGCCACATATGAGCCCAGGTATTCAGTATGGGAATATTTAATAAAGAATATATAAATATTTACATAAATGTGATTTGGACACCTCAGGCCTGTAGATTCAAGAATCACGGGCTTCTTTGGCAGGACAAACCAACATAAATGAGAGTAGTCATTAAATAATGGTAAGAAATGATAGCAATAAAACCTCCCTGCCTATTTTTCATCCCAGAAGGGTGAGAGAAAATGGCAAATTATTCAATGTTTTTAATGGTTGTCAGAAACTGGACAGAATCCAAGAAATAGTTCAGCAAATATTTATGAAATGGTATCTAAACCATTAACTGTTCTGCTTATCTGAGATGCAGTTGTGCAATCTGTTTCATACTCCTTATCCAAAGGTGGGGGAGGAAAAGGCATGGTTTTGAGGTAGAATTTGTGCCAATCAGACTTTGAGACCAGAAACAGTTTTAAGTTTTTTTGTTTTTGTTTTTGTTTTTTTTTAACACTTTAATAGGTCTGGTTGATTCTTGACATTGGCTACATCAAACTGAGCCCTGTGAGTGATTTGAAAGGGATGATTTAGGGATATGGGACATCTTCCTGGCTGTTAATGCCCCTTTTTGTTCGATCTGATTGCTAATCAGAATAATCCTTAGAAGTTACCTATACAGAGAAGCATTTGACCTGAACTGTGCTTTGCAGGAGAACCCTTTTTATTCTACCATGAATCCAGTCTTCCCTTTTACCCTCTCCAGGTCAGATTCCTTCCTTTCTCCTACAGCTCAAGGAGGAGAGACAAAATGTGTTTTGCTTGCTCCAGCTGAGTGACTGGTTCCTCTTGTGCCCCTTAAACAGAATTTAAGAGGAAGCTTGTTTATTTTCCTAAACTGTTTGTGCGTTCTGCATGCATAAAATATTCATTTAGCTGGGGAAAAATCTTCTAAACACCAAATATTTGTGCATGTTTGTGTTAAAAAGGGCTGCCAGTGATCTTGTCTTGAAAAGATTCAAGCAATAGCTGCCATTTGTGAGTGAACACTGTCTACCATTTTGGGCTTTTTTGCTCCCAAGGGGCTTGAGTTGTCAGAGGCACTTAGCACACCGAAGGAAGGGAGAGCAGTGGATGAATCCTAGGATGTGCTGTCTGCCTGGCACATGAGGGGTGTCACCTGGACCTCATCTCCTTTGCTGCTGAAGAAAAGGTACTGCCCTCAGTGATATTTATTATTTGATGCAGACAGAATTAAAGTTGGTGTTGGCTGCATCCTCTTGCAAAAGGGTGCAGCATCCTCCGATGAATGGGATAAATAGACTGAGAGTGATGTGTAAGCCAAGTCCACTCCAGTGATTTAATGGTTTAGTGACCTGGAGTCATTAATTAAAGCAGACCCTCAATCTTAAGGAGTTTTTCAACAGATCATCACAAATGGCATTTTGAGATACCCAAGATTGGATTGGCAATGCTCCATGGCTCAAGATCTGGCCACCTGTTTCTCCAGAGAGGTGTCAGTTCATTGCATGGTATTTCAGTGCCTCTGTTCAAGTATTGGAAGCTGCAGGGATGGCCTGTCTGCCTTTTGCTTTTTTTGCTTTCTTTGCTGGAGCAAGTGCTTTGTTCTAGCAGAGGTGTCCTCACCTGAGCCAGCCTTCGATAGCATCTTGGCCGAGGGTATGTCCCCATGGTCTGGGGAACAATTTCATTGCCAGTAAAGGACACTGTGAGACTGCTTGGTGAAGTAATCAAAGCTGAATGGGGTTATAAAAGAGGGACTTACCTTGATGATGAAGAAGAAAACTCAAACCCCCACCATCCCTCAGCTCCTACTGCAGGAGTTTGCATTGCTCTTCTAAGCCCTTGCCCATGTGGTGCCCTTTCAAAATAACTATTATCTTTTTTTTTTCTGGATGATTTTTTTTCTTTCATGGTTATACTTAGTGCTCAGGCACTTTACATTCCCAGTGAGGTCTTTATAATCAATTAAAAAGTCAGCCAAGTCATCCCCTGTTCATGCTGCAGATGGGAAAACTTAAACCCAGAGAAATAACGTGACTTTTGTGCGGCTACAAAGTGGAGCTGTGTTTAAGTGGGGAATAGGGCTGTTATGGAGCAGCAGAGACTCCAGCCTTGAAAATGCATTTGCTGCTCTGTGCTGCCTTCCCCAAGGTGTTTGATACCGATGCAGACGCAGCCTCAGTCATCTGAAACTTCTGCTGTTGAAAACGGCATCTCTCTT
>VXBQ01009271.1:46693-146208 GCA_013400175.1 Phainopepla nitens | reverse complement strand
TTTTGTCCGCCTTCAGATGGCATTAAAACCGCCTGCGGTTATTTGAACCCGCCGATTTCCCCCCCGCTGCGCCCCGGACACCTTCGCTAACGATCTCAAACCGCTGCTCAATTACAATTACCTGATTACCTAATTACCTAATGACCTGATGAGCTGATGGGCTGCCCGAGTTGGTGCGGCAGGTTCCGCAGCCCGGGCTGGAGCCTGGCCGCGCTGCCCTGCCGCGTTTTTGGCAGGCGGCCGGCGAGAAAGAAACCAGCCCGCCCGCCCGCCTCCGTGCTGCGGTGGGCAGCGCCGTGCCATCCCCGCCATGGGCGGCAGGCACGAACACACCCAGCCCCGGGCCCCATCTGTTGCTGCATCGGCTCCGGTCGCACAGCCCGAGATGTTTCAACGCGCCTGCCTTTAGGGGGAAAAAAAAAAAGCTTTCAGTGCGGTTCTTCCGATGGACGCTTCCAGCCAGACTGCAGGATTTTACAGAGCTGTAAGTCACAGCCCGGGCCGCGACCGTCCCTGGGTTTCTCCGGATTCGATTATTTTTATTATTAAATTAGTTTATCTTAGCGGGGGAAAATAGGTTTTGCATTCATTTAGGTGGATGCCCGAGTGCACTGCAGGAGCCTGCCGAGAGGCAGGAATTCTTCAGGCTGTGTAAGAAATGCATGGTTCTTGGGTATTTTGGTTTTTTCATCGTGTTCTGTCTCTTTTCTATGCATGATTAGCACGGGGCTGTTGTCCTGTTTTTAGAGCATTTAATTACCGTAGATACTCCAAGGCTGAACAAAATGTTCTTTTATCCAGTTAAAGAATGTAGCTTGGGTTTGGGGTTGTTTTTTTTTTTTAGCTTTGTTTTTTTTTCCCCTGGTATAACTTTCCATTAATGTTTTGGAAAGAGAGATTATCATTTGGGGGGGTGTTCGTTTATTTTCAGCCTAAAACCATCTGGTCTCTGTATCTTGCATTGCTTGGTTTCTCTCACTGCTCATCTCAGAGCCTCCTGAACTGCTGAGCAACTAATTGCCATGGCTAGTCACTGCAGACCCGAATCACAGGTTTTCAGGAACTGCTGTTTTGCTTCATGATTTTAATTTGATATTTGATGAGGTTTGTCGGGATAAAGAGGTGTATTGCTGGCTTCATGTGTCCCTCCTTGCATTTTTCCCTTTTTTACGACCAGAGTTAGTGCTGAACACATGCAATTTGCACTGCAATTAATGAACGTGAGATAATGTGGGATAATGAACGTCCAAAACGGATGAGGCGGCTCCATCCTGGGATCAGAGCCTGAAGGGTTTCAAGATCTTCTGTTAGTGGGGTGATGGTGAATAGCAAATGAAATTTAATCCAGTATAAGATGCAGGGTATTTTGCCAGCATCTCGTGTGTTTTGCTTGTGGTTCACTGTTGCGGGCTGCGGGAGAAGGAGGGTGTCAGCCTTCGGGGAAGAGATTTCACCCTCAGCTGTGTCCCCTCTGTCGTGAGTGCAGGAGAGGCTGGGAAGCAGAGCCGGCTCTGAGCCTCTGACTTTGAGCAGCGCCGGGAGGTGTGAGGAGACCGGAGCTGCTGCAGTTGGGAGCCTGGGGGGCAGGATTATCTGATGGAAGAGGGAGTGATGGGCAGCAGGATGAAACAGAGCCTGCTGACAAGGGGCCAGCCCTCAATTCAAAGGCAGGCAGTGGGAAACCCAGCAAAAGAAGACTTGCTTGTACTTCAGTTTAGCACATTTTTATTACTGGGAGTGGAATACAAATGTATTTTTTTTTTTAAATGCCCCAGTTTGAAATAAACAAAAAAGCTCACCCACCCCCCCTCAATTCACTCCATCAATCTGTACAAGGATGTCTGACATTCATCAAGAAGAAACTAGGAGAATTAAATGCAATATTGTTGCAGATCTTTAAAGGCGAAACACTGAGTTGATGAAAATCACCTGTAAGCAGCGTTTGCTTCAGGCAGCCAAGAGCCATTGGGTTTCCATCAGGAGGAGAAAATCCTCCTGTCATTTCAGCCTGTTTGGCCACCCAAGTAGGGACAGTGACAAGCTGATTGGGAGACAAGAAATATTTAACCATCCCAAGTTTAAAACTGATGGCAGTTAAAAAACTGTAAGAGCTTGTTACCATGTCTGTATGCACACATGATTATATATGTTTCCCATACGCGTTGCCCCATATGAGACCTTGTTTTATATGTGTGTAAAAATAGTGGTGCCCTGTGAGTTGAACTCTGTCACATCTACATCTGGGAGGACTTAGTCACCAGGGCAGTTTGTTTCTGCTTCTCAGTGTAGATGCCAGTGCCTTTGCTTATAGAACTGATGTATATTTTGATAAAGCTACCCTTTCTGTGCCGATGTAAGAGACACTTTCCTCAGAGGTATTTGATGACTTTCGAGTGCCTGATTGTGGTTCTAAGTCCAATTTCCATTTCTAATAGACCTCAAAGTAAGTGTTAATAAAATTTGGACGTAAATATGTACTAATAGTTGTACAGCTGTTCAGTACATATAGATAGAAATTAATGTTCCTGATGAGAAAAAAATACCCGGTATTTTTTAGGGCCATATTATTGGTGCAAACATAATTTTTGGTAGTAATGAAAAAATGCAATTTTTATTCTCAATCAAAATTTCCTCCTTGTGGATTTAATTTATCTTGAGGGAAGGGGAAGCTTTTCTGTGATTTGCTTGTGTTTTTTTTCCTTCTTGGGTGCTCATTAATTTCATGGGAGGTTTTCAGTGATGCTCCTTGGCAGAGTGGGTGTCCATGCCAGGCTGAGCTGCAGGCAGGGGCTCTCGCTGAACCTTGGTTTGGTAATTCCAGTGTGAGCTTTATGTTTTTGTGACAAACGGGTTTGGACTGTCTGCCACATGGCTTGGAGCAACAGCCAGCTCTGAAATGGCCTCTCCTGCACCAGGCTCATACTCTGCCCATCTGTCACCGTGTCCGGGGTGTCCTGCTAAGTTGGAAATGTTTCCCACACTCTGCAAGCAGGATCAAATGCTTCTTGACACATTTTGATGCACAAACTGTCAGCCAAATCAAATGCAGATTTGTCTGTTTCAGCTCACCCAGTGCCTGTTGGGTTTCAAAGCCGTTGCAGAGGGCAGACATGACTTTTGGTGTTCGTGGATAATGAGCTTGAGTTTTCAGTTAGGTTTCCCTGAGCATGTTTGCTTGTCCTTTCTCCACAGCATGTTCAGATTGGTCCATTGTAATTGTGGTGCTTAAATGGACTCATAAAGAATAATAAGATGGCTAAAATCAGAAGACTCCTGCTAAAGGAGTCAGAATTTGATATGGCTCGTTTGTAAGTTTTTCTTCCCTGCACTGGATCTAAACTAGGAACTAATTCTGGAAAAAAAATAAAATTGATGAAGTCATAGTCCTTGAAAGAAGCCTAAAGTTTACTTGGGGAAATATCTTCCTCAATATTTTAGTACTGCATGTACAATAATTAGAAAAAAAACCTTTAGATATGTGTAACTTCTTCCCTTCCCTTTCCATATGAGGATTATTTCCAAACTGGATCCACTGCAAAAATTTATTTTCAGTGGTGGCTATTTCTAGTGTGAGTGAGTAATCTCTTTGTTGTGTTCTTCTGTTTGTCTCATTGTTCACAAGATTTTCCAGATGGGCAAGTACTTTATTCATATTTCTTCCAGAGATGGTCACTGGTGTCTTCTAACACCTTCTTCCAAGCAGAACTGTGATGCTCTTTGAAGCACATCCCTTGAGACAGACTTGAACAAGTGCCCAGGGCTTGGTGTGTGTGGGCCTGGAAGTGTGAGATTTGTTATCCCTCGGATAACGAATTTGGAATTTGTCGATTCTCTTAACAAACATGCTTTTTCTCAGAAGTTGTATAGCTTGGCCTGTTTTCTTAAAATTTAAATTCTGTGATTTTTTCACTTGGACACGGCAGTTCCTTCATCTCAGTCCGCTGGGCGCTGACCCCGTCAGAGAGTTAACCCCAGTTTCTACACACCAGCCAAAGCTGTGCAGAGAAAATGTCACCTTAGTGACACTCAGAAGTGTCCCCAGAGCTTGGGGGCTCGTGGCGCTCCCAGCGCAGGGATGCCGGCAGCGTGCCTCGACAGCGAGCAGGGCTGGCACCGAAACTGGCACCGAAACGGTCCTGGCCGGGTCCTGCAGGGCAGCAGCGGGGCTGGGAGCTCGCCGTGCTGCCGGCAATGCTCGGGCTGCGGAGGCCGCTCCATCCCCGCCGGAGGATGGCAGTGCCCTGTTTGGACAGCTTTCTAAAGAGAGAGGGGAAATTAAAAAAAAAAAAAAAACAACCAAACAAACAAAAGCAAAAAACCCCCAAACTTCAACTTTATTCCCACTTTATAGACAGTAAAGATGGAGAGGTGAGACGCAGGGTTCATTTATCGTGTGTTGGATCCTCCAAAGTTTAAGCAAGCTGTCCAGCCTCTCCCATACCAGGGAAGTAGGAGCACGTTGCCGTTGCAGTGTTGGAGATGCTGACTTTCCCCTTCTCTCCAGGCTGGACATCTACCCCATCTGAGTGTGAGGTAGATGACTAGTGACAGAATCCTTGATGCCTTCCCAGAAAGCCAGAGCAGCCTGTGAAAGCCTCATCACTGAAGTGCACTCCTGAAGCTGTTCTGGACTGGATATGCAGTTTGTTAAGTGCTTTGGATCCCCACAGCGTGAATGATGTTTTTTAATTTATTAGCATTATCCAATGCTAACTGAAAATCTAGGAATGGCACGAAATCTCACTATCTCTTAGCTCAAAGTCAGCAGTGAGAGCTAAAGGACATGCAGGCTGGGTTTGGGCAGAGTACTGGACTATTGAGTGTGATAAAGTCTTCTGGGTTGTTTCTGAGAATTTGAGCTTTCTTCTGTCCTTGAGGGCATTTTGTGTTGCCAGCTTCAGCAAAATGCACCTTTAAATAAAGAATTCAGAGTGTGATGAATGAAGACATCTATTCTTTTGGGAAAAGAAAAAACTAGTTAAGCTTATGAAATAAAGCATATTGTATTTTTTGGTCTCTTTTTACATGTGGTGCTAAAGGTATAAGAAAAGCTGCAGCAAAGTGACTGCAAACTTCATAGAGGTGAAGTTGTTCTCTGCAGCTGCAGAGTGATGTAGGAAAATGTGTCAGGAAAGCACCAAGAGAGGAATCTTTCCTCATCATGGACACCGTGTGCTGTTCTCCCTTGACCTCCCCTTTAGGTCTTCAGCACACAAAGCACAGAATCATCTTGTTCTTCCTTTCCTTCCCTAATTTCCTCTTTGCTTCTGCTTTTTTTTTCCTCTTTATTTTTTTTTAGTTAAGGGACTAGGAGATCAGAGCAGGCCCCTCACTTGTCTGGCTTTCCAGCTGTAAGCTTTCTTCTAATTGTCAAGATTATTCACGGTTGTTGACTGACAAGAATGGAAAGAGGAGGCAACAGGCAGCTGTCTTCCTAAATGCAGTGAACTGGAAAAAATAGTTGCAGTTCAAGTATTTATGGCAGAGATCTTTTGCCTGGTGTGAGTGTCACCTTTTTTAGTCACATATATGCATGGGAGAACCCTGCAAGTCCTACTCAGATAAGGCCATCAGTTGGGGGTTTTCAACTTCTGATTCTGTTTTGTTTTTCTCTTCCTTGAGGACATGGTTTTTGAAGAGATTTGGCCAGTAGAGAGTGGGCAAAAAACTAGCAAATGCAAAACACAGTGACTTTTAACGTGTAGCTGAAGTGTGGAAACAACTTAGTAAGGCTCAGTATGGTCCTTGCATTGAATCCCCTTCAGATTGTTTGCTCCTGTGCTGCAGCAGCTCCAGTATTTTCATTGTATTATAGCAAAATCATCTTTTGTGTCCTGCAGTTCTGCTATTTCACTGTGGCTGAAGTTGTGTTTTGTAGCAAATGCTGGCTTTTCTCTGCAAATACCCTGGGATCCTGTGTCTCATTTATGTAAGACAAACTCATAAGTATTGGAAAGTACTTCTGTTGGCACTGAGTATGTGCCATCAGAAGGATAACATTTCCAGTCTCCTGCATTTCCTCCAACATTTCCCCCTCCTAAGAGTCATGTGTCTTAGTTTCTTAATTCCCTCATCTCTCACCTAACCACATTTTCCAGGACTGAGGTGTGTTATCTTCTGCTTTACCTTGTGTTTTTAAACTTTGAGCTCTTCTTAAATGAAATGTCTTGCCGGAGAAAGGTTGTCTTTGGCTGGGCACCCAGGAATAGCACTTAATAGTGGGTTTATATGTGCATCATGGTGGTGTCACAAGGACTACTGGGAATTTTGGTTTCCTCCCTGGCATGCTTTCTCTGCTGTTCTCTCACTTTCTCTCTCTCTCTCTCTCTCCTTTTTTTTTAAGTGACATTTCGTTATTTGCACGTTCGCTAGGTTGTCCATCTGCTGTTGTAATAAACACGCTGCCAGTCGCTGCTGTGTGGTTCGTGGTGTGAAGGAGCTGACAAGCCAGGCTGTATGCTTTTGGGGATTGTAGTCAGGCCTTGTCAGAGTGCCTCTGAGATGTGACTTACTGATGAGGTGGGGAGCAGCACCCTCCACCACAGCATTTCCACACAGCCCTGAGCTCTCTGCACATCGTAAACATGATGGGGCTCCAGGCAGGAGGGATTCCATCCCACCCCAGGCTGTCTGTGCTCAGCTCATCTGCAAAGGCTGATCAGATACAGTGGGGTTTCCTGGCAGGAGAGCACAAGGCTTGAAAGAAAAGTTCTTTTTTTTTTTTTTTTTTTTTTAAACAGCGTAGGAATGTGTTCTAGTGATTTAAGGCTGAGATTGAGAACAACACAACAAACAATCCATGCTCTCTTGAAAGTTTTTTTTTTGATAGATCTTGTCTACAGCCCCAGAAACAAAAAAAAAAAAAGTGAATTTGCTGTAGACTGCTGGAGAATAATGGCTGTCAGGGTCAGTTAAGAATTTCAGAAATTAGGAAGGATGTGCTGGATGCTGCCAGTATCCCATGGTCAGGATAACTCTGGAGGAACATCTTGCAAGACAGCTGTTTTCAAGGAAATATCAAGGACTTATTGGTTCCATGGCTCCCTTTAATCCCTTCCCTTTGCAATTCATAGTTTTAGCAGCTTTTTCTGCCCAAGTGGTGGCAATCCAAGCTGGAGGACCTGTGGTGAGAACAGTGGCTTCAGTAGCTCTTTAGGAACGTGCCCACTTCTTGTTGCAGCTGAAAGAAATGCCTTTGAATTGCACACAGGCTGTTTTTCTTCTGCCAAGCTTTCATATGTGAGTTTTTTTACATGGTACATTGAATAATCATCTGATGGATGGGGATTTTCACATACTGAAACCTGGGTTAGATTTCAGTCAGCCATTACTCCCTGACCTTTTAGATAGTGCCTCTTTGGGGCTGAATATTTCCCATTTGTTCCAGGCATGTCATTTTGGGGGACTTAGCTGCTGTTATTTTAAATCTGATGCTGTATCCACCTTAAAGTGCCCACAGCTGGTCCTGCACAGTCACCCAATAACCCCTGGGCTGTGCTGCCTCTGGAATCTTCATACTGTGATAAAATCAGAGAATCATTAAGGTGGGAAAATGCCTCTAAGATCAAAGAGTTCACTGCAAACCTGCCAGCTCCACCATTTCCTCTTGTCCTCTTGCTTGTTTTGGGAGAAGACACCAACCCCCACCTGGCTACAACCTCCCTTCAGGGAGTTGTGGAGTGTGATAAGGTCTCCCTCCCCTGAGCCTTTTTTTTTTCTCCAGGCTAAAATTCCCCAGCTCCCTCAGCTGCTCCTTACAGGACTTGTATTCCAGACCCTTCACCATCCCCCTTGCCCTTTTCTGGATACTCCCCAGCCCCTCAATATCTTTCTTGTAGTGAGGGCCCCAGAACTGAGCACGGGATTCAAGGTACAGCCACACTAATCAAGTCTCTGTATCTAATTTCCACCCTCTCAAACTCTCCAGACCTACATATTTGGTGTTTTTTTGGTTGGTTGGGTGTTTTTGGTGTTTTGGTTTTTTTTTTTGCTTTGATTTTGGTTTAGATTTTTTTTTAATACAAATATTCTTAAAAGTAATAGCAAACAAATAAATTGGAATAGCCTTGTGCAGTACAAAGCTGGCTTGCACAAATCCAACCAGCTTTGTACATCTGTTCCTGCCCACTCCCATTGAGTCATACCAAGACTTAGTCACCAGCATCCTCAGTCTCACAGTATAACTTATATATTTCTCTCCAAAACACATGCTACAGTCTAGATAGCATGGGGGAGTGAGAAAAGCAAAGCAATGAGCAACCTACTCCTAAAGGAATAAAGGAATGTAGCAAGTCTTATTATACTTTACTATAACCAGTTTATCAAAACAACAATAACAAAAGGATAGAAATTCCTGTGCATGTCAGTTTTGAATCTTTCCTTGTGCAATAATGGAGTGATTTGTTATAAATCCCCAAAGGCTTCTAGATAGGATTGTTCTCAGAAAAAGACAATTTTCTATTCAAGCAGAGCTACCAAGCTCTGCCCTCTATTCCACAGAGATCAGACTGTGGGTTCTGCTCACAGGCTATTAGCATATGTAGCATATTTGCTATTCAGGGTTTTGCATAGGCTTGTAATAGGTACAAACTCAAGGCTGATCTAAAAAAAAAAATCTTCTGGTGTGCAGAATGCAATGAAAGAAACTGTTCACAGCTGATGTTAATAAAAATCCTGATCCTTGAAGTGCTCATAGCTCAGTAATACCAGCAGAGGAGGAGACTTTAAGGTGTGATGCTGAGGAGTGCAGCTTTTAGCAATCTTTTGTGAGATCAGAGCTCTTGTCAGCACTCAGCTTAATTCCTCTGTATGTTGTTTCCTTTGTTTATTTTATTAAAGGAGCTGTCTCCCCATATTGAAAACTGCCTTAGTAAAGTGTCACCTTCTGCTTGAGTTATGTTATAAAAAGGAACTGTAATGTCTGGCAGGCATTTCACATCCTTAAATTTGGTGCAATCCTAGCACATATATAGAACTTAGTGAGGCAGAAAAATAACGCCTCAAAGGTGACACCACCCGTAGTCAGGGCTGCGTGATGCTGCCCACACTGGGACTCTGAAGCTGTGTACAGCTGAGGAACCCAGACTTTCAGCAGAGGTTGGTTTATGGGGCTACCACGAAGCTCTTCTGGCCTGAGTCACCCCTGAAACGCGGCCAAAGAGTTGGCCATGTTCATGGGGACCCACCACTGTGGGCACAGATTTCACATCCCCCTGTTGTTCACAGTCATTCCTCATGTTTGAATAGAGAGTTGCAAAAGATGCCAGCAGGGAGCTGTTTGTGGAATATTCTTTTGATACCCAGCCCTGAAATTTTGGACCACTGTCAGGCGGGGCCATAAAAAGGTTTGGACCATAAAAAGGTCCTACTTCCACCCAAAATACATTGGAAATTGGTCTCTGGCCTGTCAGTCACAGCATGGCCCAGCCCTTGCTGGCTCTTTGGCTTCAACCCTTGAAGAGAAGCTTTATCAGCCTGGCTGCCAAAGTAGCCTTGAAACTAAACAATAATACAACAAGAATCCTGTTTATTCTGTGTTGTTTACTGGATTCAAGGCTTTAGTGGTCTGTTATTTAAGTATGGAGCCTCTGCAGCAGAATTTCTGGAAACCCTCTTCTTACACCAAGGTCTCCAACTGCAGCAAACTCCAGACCAGTGTGTCTGGGCAAGCCTTTTTGGCAGGAATTCTCCCCAGTAAGGAAAGAAACAGTGAAACTGGCTGGAAAAGGTGAAAAATGGTTTGGCTAACCAGATCTTGCTCCTGCTATTTGGCTGTGCTGTGACAGCCAATATATTTGCTTGCTGCATCCTCAAATGTGGTTTTCTTTCCTATTTTCCAAAACAGTTCTGAGAAAAGCTCCTTTGTTTTTCCAGGAAATCAAAGAACAGAAATTTTATTCTTACTTCTTTTCACATAATCCCAAATATTCTGATATAAGAGATGTCAGAGGAAAAGGGGCTGGAATTAAGAAGGATCACCCTCTGGATGAAGGGGTAACCCAGACCAGAATCATGCTAGAGTTAGTCTCAGCTTTGGAGGTGAAATTCGTGTGAAGAATCTCTAACCTTCCAGGTATCTGTTGTTTGCCCAGAGGAAATAGGGAAAGAAGCGGTAGAGAAGATAAGTGCAAATGCAGACAGAAAAATCCTGACTTGCGCTGGAAAATCACCTATTGAGTAGGTGTTGTGGGAGATTTCCCTCCCCAGGAGGGAGCCTCACTGCTGACAGGAGCACTGAGCTGCAGTTCTGCTCTGTCACGGTTCTGCTGTCCTCCAAGGAAGAGCGTTGCTGTCCCTGGGGCTGTGTTCCTCAGTGGGTATAACTGGAGCTGCCATGACAACCTCTTGTAAATAAAAGTGGATTGAAAACAAATTAAATCCGAGGCTGTCCTGTGGCTGTACAGTAAATCTGAAGTGCTCCAGAGGTCATTTTTGCTCAGAGGATGACAGGAGTGATGCCTGCCTGTCAGATGGAGCAGAGTGGTGGAAGGACTGACTAAGGAGCACAAGCATGACAGGAAAGCCAATGAGACTTCCAAAACAGGGTTTTCGGTCTCTTAATTCCAGGTTAGCAGCACTAGGACCTGCTTTTCTCTATGCAGGGGTGATTGCAGACTGTGCTCTCTGCAGAAGTTGTCTGTCCAAGGACACAGTGCAGGACTGATGGACGCAGGGTGTGATGCCATTCTACAGCCATGGCTCTGCAGCCTGAAGGACTCTTCCTCCTACCAGGGTGTCACTGTGGGCCTCTGATGGAGTTTTAAATGTCTCTGCAGAACCATGTGGTTGTCCAGAGAGCTGTTTCCAAGTGCAGCAAAGCAGAGCTGGAGAGCAGGAATGCTGTCTAAGAACAGCTTCAGCCTTCAGTCATTGGCAGAACAAGCCTTCTGTGTGTATCTGTTGGCCTCAGATCAGAGCAGTCACATCTGTGACAAGGGCAAGGGCTGCACCATTGGTCTGTCAAGATTTCTGTGGTATTCTGCAACACTTTTTGGAGCAGTTTAAGGTTTTTTTTTTGTCATTTTTGTTTCTGGTTTTTTTGGGTGTTTGTTTGTTTTTAAGAGTTACTGTATCATGAGCTGCATCATCACGTATGTTTCTGGATGAAGAGGAGCACAAGAAAGAAATTGTTATCTGTCTGTATTCTGCAGAAATATTCATGAAAGGGAAATAGCCATCTAATATTGCCTTGCTCAACCAACAGATTGGAATTGAGAGAACACATTTGTAGCCTGGTATTTGATATATTTTTGTCCTTCTCTGAATGGATGCCTTCATGTACAGAATCCCATGAAAGACTAAAAACTTGTTAGGTAGCAGTTACAATTATAGACTTTTTCACAGGACTAAAAGTACAATTGTTACTCACTTTGAAATGTTCAGCAGTGCTGTATTAACAAAAAAAGGTCTCATGCTGCCCAGAAAGCTCCAGCTCCAGTTATTTTGGCTTACAGGTAGAGATTTAAAGATGTAAAGACAGATGAAGTCACAATACCTCCATGGTATCTGAGAGTTAGAGATCAGAATAGAGTCATCATCTGGGTTTCATGATACTGTTAGACTTCAGACTTTAACATATATGTGGCTTTAAATGTGGAATTGTAAACGAGAACTGAAATTTAGCTCCTAGAAAATCACTTGCATCTACCTACTCTCTCCTGGTTTTGAAGGTTTCTGCTCAAATAAGACATTTTGGTTTCATTCCTGGCAGTTTTGGATTTTCTGAACAGCTTTTTCAACCCTCATTAGTAGCTATGTGTCCCCTTCAACCCAGCTTCTGCCATCCAGTCTCCAGACTTCCTAAACAGCTGCTTTCCTCCCTGGAAGTTACACCAGGGACTAATATAGAGGTACTAACATGTGTAGCTCAAAAGAGCTTATTTTCTTGATTTATTCCATGGAAAATTACTTAGCACACATCAGATTCCATCTTCTGCACTACTGAAGATGGGTAGAGGAAAATGTTGGTGAATCCTTTGGCTAAATTAAACACAAGGGGATATGTTTTTGTATAACTTTCATTAGGCTCTTAAATATCTTCACAGTGATTCTTCAAATAAGTCCTGCAGTAGCATATGAAGTAATAATAATAATGATGATAATCTGTATATTGATGGTGTTTATAAATGCCATTTATGGCTAAATAATTTTTATATGGAGTAAGTAATTTTCATCTTAATTTTAATATTTTCCTTTGGTTTTGAGATGTTTCCTTATATTTTTTATTTGCAAACAAAGATGATGTGAAACACAGATGCCCAGGCAAGAGGGAGATGTTACATAGTTGAGCTTTCTAGATAGTTCCCATTGAATGTGCATAGATAGAGCTGGGAGCAGACAAATTTGTCAGGAATATTTTTGTTTGGGGCCTAATGATTTGGGGCCAGCTTGGCCAAGCCTGGCTGCTGCTTTTTTTTTCCCCCTTTTCAACTTGGCATGAATTGCTCCCATGTGTTTCAGTTCCCGTAATTCAATATTTTGTTCCTTATTTTTGTTGCTTGTTATGTAACCAGAATATTTTCAAACACTTGTAAGAATTATGCCTGAGTTATACACAATTTTTGAGCATATTTTGACTTTAGTATGATTACACAAAGTGATGTGATTAGACCTGTGGCTGCTCTGAATTCTGAAGGCAAGCAAGCCCTGCAGACTTCACGGATGGTGCTAATTTTTAATGAAGCTCTGTTTGATCACAAATTAGGTTTACGTGAAATTGCTGTTTATTTATATTTTGAGCTCTTTTAAATGGATGCAGATGTGGTGGTTGAGAAGCACTGAATCATTGCATGGAAAGGGTGATGGCTCGCTTCTGGGAGGTTCTGTGCTGGGGAGGTATTCCTGACATTTAGGACACCATTTAGGACCCAAGACTCAATTCTTCAGCACATAGCTTTAGGCAAACTCATCCTTCTGGTCACAGAATTGCTCATTATGTACTCTTCTGATCAAACAGATGCTAAACTTGACACTAACATAATTTCCTTATGCATGTAGAAAGGAGCTCTAAAAACCCTGTGGCTGGAACATGAAGTATCATAAACAGAACAGACGGCAGGAGGTGGAATGTAATTGCAGTTTGTTTTTGTTAGTTAAAGATGAGCATGTGGGCTTTTCTTATGGCTTTGTTGCCTTCAGTCCTGCAGAACTGGGTGCTCCTCTCCCATTTGTGCAAGTGGATCGGTTATTTCCTCCCTGAGCACTGTGTCAGTTTTCTCTGTCTTTTTTTTTAGCAGTTACATATTTCTCAGAATGTTGACATACTTTCATTCAGGTTGTGTTTATTGCCATAAATGGGTTTAAGATCATACACCCCACTGAAGGCAAGATAGGCATTTGCTGAGCAAGTGGATGTGTTTAAACTATAATTTCCTACCAATTTTCCTGTGGGATTTTGGTACCTCCCCTTGAAAGTTTTAACACAGCACTTTTGACTTTGGCTGCGCAGATGGTTTTTGATGGTGATGTGGTGCAAGTGCTGCTGAGGGCTCCCTGTTCACTTGTAACTTACATCTGACATCATTTCACAGCCAAAGAGAACCATCAGAATCTGTGTCATTGCTTTTTCACAGGACTAAAAGTACAGTTATTACCCACTTTGAAATGTTCAGCAGCCAGCAATTGCTGTGGGTGACTGTGGCAGTGGGCACTCTGGAAACAGACCTGTGGGCTTCAGTCATGGGATGCTGTGATGGAAGGAAGAAGGCAATTAGAAAAGACTTCAATTTTTCTTCTCTGTCCTTGCAGGATCTCAGCTCTTTTGCCATGCCATTCTTGGATGGTGATGTGGAGAGCACGGACAAAAATGCTTCTCGCAAGGTAGGATATATCCAAAGCTTCCCCTTCTTTGCAGTGCTTCAATCCCTTGTGGTACACACAATTTGTTAGGCTTAAAAAAGCCTGGGGTTTTCATCTTCCCTGCCATACCATGAACCTGTTGTGAGTGGTGCACTAAGGCAAGCCCAGTGGCTTTTGCAGACCTTGCCGTGCCTGTGAAGGTCTGTTTATAACCTGCAAAGGAATAAGCAGCAAGCTGCTGGTGGTATTGTTGTACCCACTGCAGCTGTTGTGTGTAGCACAGCTGTAAATCAGTGAGGTGATGTTGCCTAGCTGTATTCTCAGGAATGTCTTTACCTTACAAGACCTGAGGTGTTGCTGCAGAAATATACACTGCCCACAGAGGAATCTGTGGCTGTCAGTAGGTTTTCCTGGTATTGCCTCCTGATGGCTGCCTCCTCTCTATGGAGGGTTTAACTGTTCACTGTCCTTGGTGTCTCTGTCCTTGGCACTGGAAAAATTAACTGCCTTTATTTGGTGAAGCCATAGTGGTAAAGCCTTCCTGTGAGCAAAGTAGAAAGGCTCCTCCTCAGTGTGGGATTAACCCAAGGTTATCCTTCTGGAGGCATCGATTTGTTTTTCTGATGCTATTAAATTAAGCCAGTGTAGTCACAGAGTTGGCTTGCTTTAGAAAGCACCAGGGCAGCACGTTCAGTGAATGACACTGGGGATGGTTATACATCCTACACAATCTTCAAAGCAACAAAAATGGTGGGTGGGATCTGTCATCCTCGGGTCCTGGCCTCCTCATTTTCACAAAGCACTGAAGTTTGTGAAAGCTTCAGTTAGCATTGAAGCATCACAAGCTGGTCTGCTAAAGGGAAGCCTCCTACCAGCCACGTTCTGGCAAAGAGGGATTCTCCTCCAACCCACAGACAACCCCAAAAGCTGATCTTCAGCTACTCTGCAGACCAGTTTCACTTGTCCCAGTATTTACAACACCCCATGACCATTAAACCTGTTGCAAGTCATGTGGCAGAGAGTCTGCAGTTTAAGGCAGTTTAAGTTTTTAGTTTAAGGCAGGCAAAGTAATAAATACTCCTTATTGAAGCTGATCTGCGTTTAGAGCAATAATAACTTAGCTTTGTTGACAGCATGAGTTTCCACTCCTTTGCACCTCACAGCTAAGGACATATGTTTTAAGAATTTCTGCAATCCCTCAGCAATTGAATGCCTTTATAACATTGGCCTTGTTCTTTTCTGTGTTGGACCTTTTAGACTGAGGTAGGAGTTGCTGATGCTGGAGAACTCTTGTAGATGCCAGGGAAGCAAAAATATACAGTGCTAGCAAAAGGTGCCTGTTTGGAGGGTTTGAATAAAGTGAACAATTGGTGTTTTTGGAAGGGATATGCTGGAAGAAGGCAGGGGTTTCTGGCTAAAACTTGATTTTTCCATTTATCACCTTCTTTCCACAAGGAAAAGGTGAGAAAGATGCATGAATCTCAGTGGTGAGGAAATAATGTGCCAAAGCTAATTGCCCTGATGTGCAGAATTACATTATATCATTTAATAACTTCTACTCTGCCATTCCTGAATCCTGTCATTTTCTTCTAACTAACTGGTCTCAGGACTCCTTTTTCACAAAAGCACAGAATCATTTTGGTTGGAAAAGACCTCTGAGATTATTGAGTCCAACCTTAGATCACCACCTGGCCTTTGATGAGCTCATGTCTTGGGAGAACTGGAAGGACATTTCAGTAGTTGCCTTTTTTTTTTTTTTTGTAGCATTGCTAAATGCTGGGTCAAGTTCTGCTTATGGAAGTGCAACTGACTTTGGAATAACCGCGGAGCTGGGGCTTAATATCTGAAGTTGTATTTTTAACTGACCTTTTTGACTGAGTGTGTAAGACACAGTGGTTTTTCTACGATTGTACTCGGACCTTTGTTCAACACATTGCAACAAAATGGTAAGAAGGGAGCTGACAGTGCCCCACTTCTGATAAAAAAACAGATCATCTTTTAAAATCCATTGCCAAACATATCATCCAATATGTCATTTTTCTCAATGAGAAGTATGTGGTTTTTGCTGGCAGTGAATGATGAGTAGCATCAGACTGCAGAATTTATTTAATTCTAACTAAAACATTGCCAGTCTCTACTGGCGATACATAAAAAAAGTCCCCAAGTTACTTTTCAAGGAAGTAGGTTTTTCTTAATTCAAGTCTGAAATCACTGTATGGTGTGTAACTTTTGTCTATTAAAAGTCAGTATTTCTTTAATAGTTTGGCTTTTTCCATTCACTCATCATGCTGGAGACAGGCAATTCATCAGGGATGTTTCTCTTCCTGCACTTACACAGCTCTTCTGTCACCTGGGCTATAGATCAAGAGTAGTTCACAACCCATCTTTCTGATCTGCCATTAATTTAATTCTGTTCTTTTTGAAAGGCTTTTAGAAACGGAATTAACATTTTTCACAGAAACTCTCAGCAGTCTGCCATGCAAGTGTCTCTCAATCATTATCCTGTGACAACAATCCTCATTACACAGCTAGGAAATTTAGGTCTAGAATTATTTGTTCAGGTTCTTGTAGGAATTTTTTGGCAGCAGTGGTAAAGTGACACACATTTCCTGAATTTCAGCCTTAATCACTTCTCATTAATATGTCTACTATTATAAATGATGTATTCTTCTTTCCTTTATGACTAATAGCAGGAAGAGGATAGGGATAGTTTTCACCCTCCTCTTTTGAAGATGGAGAATATAATACTGTGAAGGATCTCGTGTAGAAATGTTTGGCATGGTGTGATGGAGAAAGGTGCCTGGGACAGATATTTTTGCCCTTCTTATTGCCAGGCAAAATGCCTGAACACTTGGGTGTGTGTCTTTCTCTAAAGCAACTGGTATTGCTGCCTGCCCCATGCTCAAAGCTGGGGCTCTCCCGAAATGGCTTAGATCCTTCCTGCACAGAGACCTTAGGGGATTATTAAAATAGAAATACAGACAAGGACAAGTGGGAGCTGAAAAGTCATCAGATTTACTGCATTTTACTGCAGTTCTGCAGCCTGGGAAAAGTGGAAGAGGGGAAGTTTTAGAGACCTGGAGAATGATGAGTGATTTAGAACATCATTCAGAAAATAATTCTGGTACAGTGTGGCAGGGAAGCAGTCAGGGATGAGTGCCCCTCTGCACCCAAGTGGCTTTCTCAATTTTAGAGGTCTTAACACCTTGAATGTTTATATCTCAAATGCAGGTAAAAGGATAAGGTGTGGAAATTATGGGAAACTGACAGCCATTACCTTCAGCTCAAAGCCCAGGGTTGTGAATGATCAAAAAGAAAAAAAAAATTACACAGGAGACTTGTTTATGAGGAGTCAGCTAGCAAATTATAGATGGAGGAAGGAGGAGGTGGGAGAAAAGATGCCTGAAGAATAATATTGATCCATTTCTTTATGGAAATAACAGAATTATCACAAAAATATAGACAAAAGCTTGGAAAAGAAGTGTGCATTAAAATTCTTTTCTCTATGTGGAGAGGAAGCTGGTGAGATGCTTATCTTGGATTACAAAGGTGGATCTGTCCTATTAATAGCTTAAGTGTCTTTAAAGCACAAGCTGTTAAAGTAAGATATTTTGAAATTAAGTCCAAACAACTCTGATGAAACTCTTGAATGAAGTGACAAAGCTTCCTCTGCCAAGTGTTGATTGTGAATAAATGATGGAGCAGAGGTGAAGTTTCAAAAGACTGCAAAAAAGGCAATTACTGTGTTAATATTTATGATGTTTGCAATTAGGATAATGTACAGGTTTGTCAAACATTAGTACTGAGCAAAGCAATGAAATAGCTAATGTTGGCTAGTTAATGATGCTGTTATAATAGACTATATAATAATAATAATTTGGATTGAAATTAATTGTAAGTGGTTCTTATTGAACAACTGTGGGGGTTTAAATTAATTACAAATTTGGTTGAGAAATGTCATAGCGTTGGAGTCATATATAGAAAAGTAGCACAAGTCATTTTGATTTAAGAAACTGGAATGAGACTGAATAAACATGGGGCCTAGTAAATGAATAAAAGCCTGGCTGCTAAATAAATGGAGACTCACCAGTGGAGAATTTTGTTTCTAGGCAGACAAAAGATTCTGTTGCTGTACTACATCACACCTTATGAGTGGTTTGAAAGATAGACAGACATATTACTGGAACAATTTATGGTTAATACAAAAATGAGAGGGGAGAGAGTGGTAAATTCTAAGCAAGAGACTCTGATGCAGAATGACATGACTCACTTAAAACACATTTTGCAAACAACCAACCCATCTCCATTTGGCCAAATTGTGATCAGTTATAGCTGAGAGCATTAATGCAGACCTTTTGAGAAGTCTTTCTCGAAGCCTGAGTTAGATTTTGAGAATAGCTGTAGGTAATCAGCTGTTTGTGGATCCTGGATGTGACTCAGTGGTTAAAGGATTAGTTGGGGTTCAATGAACAAATGTACAACGTACAAATGAAGGAATAGAATGAAAGTAGAGGTTTTGTTCTGGCTGTGTTTGGCACTAACTCACTGTTGTGCTGTCAGCATTGCAGGGAGGTGCTGGTGAACTAGAATCACACTGTTGGGGGAATGACTCCAATATTGAAGGATTCCAAGGAGTGTTTTGTCCAGCTGCTGGTCCCAGAATTGTTTTTGTTGTGTCCAGTGACTCATGGCACAAGCAACCCCTGGATAAGGGAGAAAAAAAGGAAAAAAAAAATAATTTCCAGCCCCTCCTTCCTCATTCACTGGCAAATAAATCTCCTTTGGATTTACTTTTTTTCACAGTCTTTTAATTGTCCATTTTTTTATGAGCAGTGAAGATGGGGAGCAAGTCCTGGATAGTGCCACAGCCTTGGCATAGAGCACCTGCAGTGGATGCAGGGAGCCTCAGGGCAAGGGCATGAAAACCACTGCACTGTGATGTGCACGGCTCCTCCCCTTCCACTACTTTAAAATAAATGTACTTAGGGATTAGGAATTGGACAGGGAGCCAGCCCTGCTCTTCCCTTTCCTAATGCCTGCTTTCTGTCCTGCAGCAGCCCTGCTCACTGCTGGAAACCTTCCCCTGACCATGTGTGCAGCAGTGCAGAGCTCTCAGAGCCTGGCAGAGCAGCCAGCCTCATCCCATTGTATTTTAATCTGGGAAAGTGTCACTGCACTTTAGTTTTGGGAAGTGCCATCTCTGACCCTGTAAAACACGATGCCACCTCAATTGGAACAGCTCATGCAGAACCAAGGGGACCAGTGGTGGTGAATGTGAACAGTGGGAGACCAAGTCCTTCATTACCTTTCTGTCTAATGAAGTCAGCTCTTGTGTCTTTGTGAGCTTTTTTGTTCCAGCAGAATGAGAAAATCATCCAATTAACTTTATCAAAGGGCTTTTTTGTTGGGAATCAGTGGAAGGGCAGGAAACAAGTGCAGACATCTATCTGGTGTATTGTCTCTAATTGTGTTTACTGTCCCTGTCAAGGATGGTGGGAGGTAATTCCTTTTCTGTTACTTGCCTTTGAAAAAATTTTTAAGTGAAGAGGCAAAATAAAGGTCAAATAACTCACTGTTGTAAAATCGTACAGAACTCCATAGTGCTCCATAAATGTCCTCACTGTTCAGGGTTGGAGAAAAAGGGAACAGAACTCAGGAGCATTTTATAACTTTCACTTAAATTCAGAAGCATTTTGAAAGGCTATTCCGATTGAGCCCATTTGTATTGGACAGAATATTTTCTCAGCCTGTTCTGAGAATTGAAACTAAATTCACCACAAACTGAACCAGAGAGAGAGATTTTTTTCTGTGAGAGCATCCTCTGGGGAAGGCTGTGTGCTCAGTCAGGGGTGTGTTGCTGGAGCCCCCTTGGCAGGAGGGCAGAGGGAATGGCTGTGAAGAGCTGCTGTGGCAGTGCCTGCATTTCCAGCACAGTCTCTGCTTGTCCATGGGCAGGCTCTTCTCAGCAGAGCTCATTCATTTTTTCTGGGCAGGTAGCCTTGGCCGGACACTTCTCTCCCCTGTGGTTCAGTGCTCCTTAAATTCTAGGTTGGGACTAGAAATTTCTTCCTAAAGAGGATTTTATCTGGAGGAAAAAAAAAAAAAAGGAGGGTTGATATTTCCAATATAAAGCAAAGGAACAAAAATAACAATGTTGGGAAAACTTCTGCCTGTGGGAGGGCTGAGATGGGTGGTGTGAGGATGAAGAGACCAATTTGTGGTGAAATATGAATAGCTTGCTATCTTAATGTATCTTATGACAGTGATTAAGTGAAGTGCACTTCAATATTTCTTGTGAAATAAGGTGAAGAATTGCAAGCCAGGTAAGAAAATGGATGAAGGAAAAGTTAGTATTGAAAAGATGAGTGCTGGATGGAGGGACAGAACCTGTGGGGTTTCCCCAACATCACTCCTGGGTCTTTGCCAGTAAAGCTGAGACAGAAAATAGAAGCACAGAAATCAAATTTGTTGAAGATGCAAAGGAAGGTGTTTTTTTAATCATAGGGAGGGAGCTTATACAGGAAGAGCTGGATGACCTTCAGGGTGGATAATTCTTAACAGCACAAGATACAAGGTTGTTCACTTGATGTATATTAACCAGAGTGACAAGTAAAAGAGGTCAGGGAGTGTTCTCTTGGCCTGAAGATGAAGGGTTTGGACACAACCCTGTTGCAGGGCCAAGCTCTAGGCTAGGAGAAGAGAAGAAGGGATCAGGAAGAGAGAAAGAGTCCATCATCCAGGTGATATGACAGGGGCAGCTTTCATAATCTGTTCCTTCTTTGCACTGAAATCTTCCAGAGCTGCTTGACTTGGGGCAAGTTGCCCCAGTATCACTTTGTTTCACTCAAAAAATGGAATGCTAAGTCTGCTAGATGCCAAACACCATGAGACTTGTCTCATTTTGTTGCTTTGTTTTCAACAGCAGATAGTTCTGGATGTATTTTCAGAACATGCCTATGATCACTTAGTGGGTACAACAGGGCAAAATCTCTCCAGCTAGGGAGCTGTAGGATTTAAAAATTTCTTTTATGTTCTGGGTTCTTTGATGGGAAAACCCCTCAGATGTCCTGTGCCAGGGCTGAAAATGAGACAAGTGGGACTCACTGGCTTCAGTCTTCAGTGGTTTGTTATTTCTTTATCACAGTTCAGAGCCTTAGGTGACAACAGGCTCAGCAGTCTTCAGTGACATGTGCCAGCAAGACACAAAATGGATGATTTCAAGGGTTCTTATACAGATACCTTATCCAACCAAGTTTTACAACGTATCTAACATGTACTGTGTTTTTTATTTTACTACCAATTAAAAATTATTTGTCAGCCACGTAACATCTGCACTGTGGCTTTGTCTAACCAATCACTGTGCTACCAAAACTGCAGAAAATGAAGTAGATGAAAGAGAAAGAAGACTAAGTTAACATCCAAAATCCTCCATCTTGTCTTTCATCTACCTTCCATACTAAAACCCAAAACCTACTTTTTCCCCCTGTGATAAAGTACAATATTATCTACTTTATACATTCCCAAAAACTCAACTCCTCACAAAGTCCTGGAAGCTTTTTCCATGGCTAAAGACTAAAAGGTGTGCTCTCCTGAGGAAAAAAAACTTCTCAGGACAGGCAAAGGAATATTTCCTGTACCCTTGATTCCAACAGGGATCCTTTTGTGCTGCAAAACATGAAAACTGATAACAGCTTGGAGCATTTTAGGAGATTTTTTTTCTCTGTGCTGTGTGAGATGATAACCAGTTTAGCCTTGGACAAGTGCAGTTGGTCACTAGAACCAGCACATCTGATGTAGAACAGGGCTCTGCCCTCTTGCTTCACCTCTCTAGGGAGCACATTGCTGTAGGATGAGGGTAGGGTTCCACTGGCACTATCACCCAGCTGCTGATTTAGCCCTGTTCCAGCTCTGCTGTTCTCTGCAGGCATGAGGTCAGGGCTGACATTTCTCTCCAGCATGAGCAGTTTTAAGGTTTAAGGAGGCCAGGGTTGGGCAGAGAGCTCAGGGATCCCATATATGCTTTGCACAAAGCCAACACAGTTAATGTTTTGTTGTTGGTTGGATTTTTTTTTTTTTGGTGGTGTTTTTTTTTGTTTGTTTGTTTGGGTTTTTTGTTTTTTTTCTTTTTTAATTAGGTGAACAGTTTTAGTACTTAGAAGAATTTTTCAATTTTTTAATTAGATCTTATTTGTGTATTGATTAGTATTGTACTTGCATTGTGTGTTTGGATTCCTTATCTCCAAGAAGCCAATTGTCTGTTTGGGATAAAATGAGCCATATCCCCATGTGCATTTATATTGGTTTTTAGGTGTGTTTCATATTTCTGCCCGTTCTCTCTTTAAATCTTCTCCTGGACCAGCACAAAGTGATTCACAGTGCTTACTAATGTGAGAAACCAGGGTGTAATACTTTTAGTCTGCTACTACAGCTCAGCTGGGGGAATAGTTATCTTTCCAAAGCACATGTGGGAGTTTTCAGCCCACCTGCCTATCATAGCTTCAGGAAATTAGTCCAAAAAGCATGAAGAACAGGCTGATGAATGATCTAGCTATATAACCTGCCTCTAGCTTCACTGCCAGAGTTGTCACACCAAGTCTGCATGGGTTGATGGGGTTTATTCCACAGCAAAGGTTCTTCTGCTTTCCCAGCTGAAGCATGAAAATGAACATTGCCTTATGACTTTTGGATATGCTGTGATTTACTTGCAGAAGCATCTAATCATCTTTTAAAACTTGTAATCCATTAGCCACAAATGATATTCTAAGCAAGCAATCCTGTTGTAATTCCCCAAGCAAAATGACAAGTATTTACCCACTGTGATGGTGGGTATAACCTGTGTGTAATTAACAGGCTGAGGAAGAATTCAATGTAGTAATTTCCTTTAATTTGGTAGCATGCACATGTGTATTTAGCAGTGTGCCCCTGGTGCTCTGACAATTAATTAATTCATCTGCCTGGCACGATGAGAGGAGGCAAATGATTGTGATTGCAATAAATAAAAACACCCCTGCTGCTTCTGCTCAGAATTTGAGAACAATTTGCTTTTGTGTCTATTCAGGAGAATACTGACCTTTTTGACAAATTGTTGTTTGACATTTTACATCTCTAAAATTGCTTTAGTGTGTAAGGACACCACAGTTGTTTTGAAGTGTCTCCTATCAGTGTGTCATTTTAACCAAACAAGCATGCAAAAAAAAATAACATGAAGCATTAAGGGTAGTGCCAGAATGAAGTCCTTGGCTTTACAAATGTCATGGCTTGTCACTTTAGCAAAAAATATAATGAACTTACCATCCTGGAAACACACCCAAACTACAGTAGCAGTGGCAGATTTGTATCATGATTAAAATAAGCAAGAAAATGTTCTTACTCCTCACTTTCAGGCAGTAGGTTTGGCAGCAGACCTATTTAAATTGCAGTGCAGAAGGAGGTGCCATTGTGCTACTTGGTTGTTTCTTGAACTGTGATGTTGTAAAGAGAACAAGGCATAAGTAGTCTCAGATTATTTACAGATGATATTTAGTAAAGTTAATGAGCTTTTATGAGAAAGCTGTCACTTTGGGACTGTTTTACCCATGACAAAAGTGCAATTTGCTTATTAATTTCCTACAGTGTGGTTATTATTCCAGGTCTCAGTTGAGGGACTGTGCCCTGTTATTCCTGATAAACACTCACTGGGAGACAGTCTGAGTGCTGGAGGACTTAGAGTGGGAATAAAGGAGATACAGTCCTCATGGCAGAATAGATTTGTAATTTGGAATGAGTTTTCAAGGTTGCACATAAAATCCGTGACAGAGCTAGGAGACAAACCTGAGCCTCAGGCAACTGCTTTTTTCTTTCTCTTGTGGAGACTGTCCAGAGTCTGATGTTGCTTTTGGTAGTTGCTATTGCTTCAGTTAGAATTGATTTATCTTTTTCAAAAACTTCCCCTTGAGGGCAACTGCTCCCCTAATTCATCTATAAAAGGACAGGTATATGTTTGAGATATTTTTGCCCACACTGTCAAAAACAGGAGTGCAGTTATAAAAAGTTGTTCTGTCTCTTGTCAGACATGTCTGTGCTGTGCAGAGGAACACAGAGCAGAATTCATCACCTAACCAGGGCTGTGCTGGCACGTCTGTGCCCCTCTTAGTGGCCCACATTATTTGTGTCCATCTCCCAGACAGGGTGCCACCTGCCCTTTAGGTTAGAAACCTTCCCAAAAGGGTGACTGTAATCTCTTCAGGCCTTTCTGCAGTTCCACACGTCGGGACCTGCTCCAGCTCTGTCCCATCCCTGGTGGAAAGGGGAGCTGCTCCAAAGTGCATGTGCAGGACACAGAAAGAACTACAGGAAGGGGGACCCTTGGTTATGGAGGGAGCAGCTGTTTGGCCATTAGGCTGCTTGTACATATTTCTACAAGTGTTTTGGAGCCATGAATAAACATTATTTTGAAAAGGGAGTTATTTGCACGGGTTTTGAACTTTGCTGGCCATTTTTAGTTCACACACACAAGCCCTTCACCGACCCAAAGGAGAGCATATGTGCCTATGAGGTTTTCTTTCATCTAAATCATCCTAATGAAAGATGCTATTTTTCTCTAAAATGACTCCCATGGCATTGCCCTTACCTAACTGGACTGACACACATCGGGAGGCATCTTCACAGGCAGGGGTTTTGCTGCCTGCTCCATCCCTCCTGGTTTCTGTTGAGTAATTGGGCAGAGAGGAGCAGGCATGCAGGGGGCTGTGGGCACATCCACCTTGGCCTTGGCTTAAGCATTCCCTGGTGACCTGAAACCCACTGCTGCCTTCTGCCAGGAACAGAGCCCTGCATTCATGAGAAATGCCCCCAGCTAAAACAGCAGCCTTACACCCACAGCACTACTTTGTGCTTCCAGAAGGAAATAAACTCTCCACGAAGCCCAAGCACGTGCAAATCCCACAGAGATTTTGGTTCAGCTTCTGTTAATTGTATGAGGAGGAGAATTTAATCTTAGTTCTTCTTCTGTTTGTTTGTTTTTCTGGTTTCTTTTCTCCGCCTCACTGGGTGAGCCTGCACAGTGCAGAGCTGTGCTGTGCCCAGATATTTACACTGCTGGAAAGGCAGCACAGGTCCCAAAAGGGATACAGCTGTTAGAAAGGTCATATCCCAGCTCAGGTAATTAGCAGGAGCGTCATCACTCTAAAATGGTTCCTCTATTTTTGGGATAGGAGTTGCAATCCCACAGTTGTGGCTGTGGCTGGCGTCACGGAGGCCTGTCAGGCACTTGGGGACTTGTGTGCTGTACTGAGTCCCATCATGGGATGGAGATTTAAGTACTGTGGATGGGTGCCTAAATTCATGGGGAAGACTTTGGGGCACCGTGTTTCCTTAACCACCATCATTCATTCCCTTAAATAAATTCATTGCCAATCATCTTTCATTCGTCTGAGGAAGGAAGAGGGAGGCGCGACAGATAAAAGCAGCAGACAAATACCTGCATTATATGTGTGATAATAAAATGTATGCACAACTTGAAATGTTTTTGTGAAATTCAGGGTGTCTTTAGGAGCAAGGGGCAGCACGAGGCCAGAGAGGTGGCACACACACACACACCTGTGTGTCACTGGAGGCAGGTGCTGGGGAAGGTGAGCTCTGGTTAATCCAGCACCCCAACAAACAGGAGCTGGCTCTGTTGAGACAAGTTCAGAGATCCTGGAGGCCTGAGCCAAACTGAATTAATGGAGATTTTTCTTTTTTTCTTCCTTCTTCTCTCCTCCTCAGGTGGACGAAAGCTACTCAGCCGGCAGTCCTTCAAAAGGCCTTTTCTCAAAAGGGCTCCAGAACCGGCCTTCCAGCCCTGTTTCTGCCCCTGTGAGATCCAAACACAGTCCTGGCTCACCCAAAACAGTGTTCCCCTTCCCCTACCAGGAGTCTCCCCCACGCTCCCCACGCCGAATGAGCTTCAGTGGAATCTTCAGGTCCTCCTCCAAAGAGTCTTCCCCCAGTTCTAACCCGTCTACCTCTCCTGGGGGCATCAAGTTTTTCTCCAGATCAAGAAAAAGTAAGAAATTGCTCATGTTATTTCAGGAAGATACACGGTACCTCTGGGCTTGGCCCATTCTTTACCTGCGGTAGTGAAGTAAGTGCAGATGAGGCATGTGCTAATTGTTCATTATCTCTTTCACTGACTGTGTGTTGTGGGTTTCTGACGTGCTGGCCATTAGGTGTGACTTCTGCAGGGCCCTGGACACTTCAGGGGCACCCTACACAGGGCTGAGGATGGAAATCACACTCCTGTGCTTTGCTCAGAAATCCTTTGGCCGCGTTAGTGGGAGTTTTCCGGGTGGTTTCACTGAGGCTGGCTGGATGTCAGTGCCAGGACTCAAGAACAGCTGGATTCATTCATGGGCTGTGTGTTGGAGGTGGGCACTGACATGATGTCACTCAGGAGTTACAGGTTCTGTAGACCCCAAAGGGAATTTCAGCTGTGTTTTTTAATTGACATTTATTTGCCCTGTTGTAGAAGGGCAAGCGACGCTTGCCGGATGGAAATAAATGAAATTTGTTTCCAGTCAGTGACCATTGAGGAGATATTCGAGCTCCTCTGCAAGAATATGAAAGGCAGAGCAGACCTCCTTGGCTCAGAGCACTTACTATATACAGCTTTATACTGGGCAAGGATTTAGCTCTTCAGCAGCCTGTGTGCTATTAACACACTGCTAGAACTCAGAAATGAGCAGGATTGAGAACGTGCTTCATTTTTAAAACTTTCTCACTGAACAAAGTTTCCCAGTGCTGGTCAACAAACCAAACCTGGTCTGCATGAGGGTTTAGTGGCTGTGGGAAAGGAGCAGAGTTACAGGGGAAAGAGAGGAAAAATACCTTGCTGTATTGTCAGACCACAGTGAGTTTTCAGTCTGTAAACAGAAGAAATAATGAAAAATTGTTGGCAAATCTTCTGTGACAATGTAGGTACAGAACTGGTCATGCATATACCTGTGTTGAGCTGTGTGTTTCCTGCAATGTAATAATAGTTTTCAGTGATTTTAAATAGTAGAGAGGGACCTTCTCATTTTTCTTTATGAGAATTTATCTTAAAATCATTGGCTCTAATCAGAACGAGTCATTTCATAATGACTTGTGCACAACAACAAAGTAATACAAACCCATACAGGATTTTTCTCTTTATCAGAAGTGCTGCTGAAGGTTAATTGAAATGGTGTCTTTTCCACTCCTTGCTTCTCTCTAAAACAACATCAGGAGATTGAAAGTAGGAGTCAGTGTTTCTGAAGGACTTAGAGAAGGCTCTAAACATCTATTCAAGGACATTTCTTCATCTCTGCTTGAAGTTCAAGTATGCTTTTTATGCTCCCCTCTTGTTAAAACCTCACAGTAATTAAAATCCATTTAAGCTCTTCTTGCCAGTCCATATAGGTTTAAATATGGCCTTTAAATATTGACAGTATTCTGCTGGTGGAGTACACAGAGAAGGGCTCTCTGCTGCATGAATAGCAGCAATTGAGACTGCAGAGCAAAGCCACCCTGGGACTTTGTAATCAACTTATCTAAGCAGCCAGCACTTTTTAAGTCCTAGCTAGGTACAACAGAATATTAAATAAAGGAATCTTCCAGGAGTCAGCAAAATCCTTTTGATAAGGTCACATCACTGCCTCAGGAACAGGCTTGGAATGGGGCCATGCTATATTTGAGCTAACAGAAAACACCCATGACCCTGCTGCTCCTGGAGCCTTGCAGGAATTGCACTGGGCTCAGGTGCTCGTGGTCCTTTGATCTTAAGGCAAGAGAGACAGCCTCTTGGAGAGGGTGTGCTGATTTTAGTTGGTGTTTAAATGGACAACTCTTCTCTTTCCACTGCTTTTTGCAAAACAGAACATTTCTTATCATGCTTTCACAGCATTTAGCTCTCTTACAGTGAGTCTAATGCAGACACCTACCCTTCACTACCATATTAAAGTAGATTTTATTCAGAATGTGTTAAACAGGGGGCATCAATGAATTGCACTCTTAAAGTTTACTATATTTAATTAACTTTGATTCTATTTTATTTAGCAAAACCCTTTTAGGACTTCTGGAAAAGTATGGGTTAGCATTTCTGCTGTATTATTATATTTTTACAAGCAATACTTCTGCATTCTGCTGCTTTGCAAATAGAGTAACCCCATATACTACAGAACAGTAAGTTAATTGGTTATGTGCTACTCAAAACAAGATCTCTGTGGCTTGAACAGCATTTCCTGAGAGACAAGACTTCTCAGACACTCCTCAGAGCAGATACCTCACAGAGATGCTGTGCTGAAGAGCTCTGAGAAAAGCTAAACCAGCACGTGGCTTCACATTTCTAACAGTGCTTAAATGCCTCACTGCTCGAAGTTGTCACAACCTATGTGATTAAAATCCCATTTTCTCAAACAGCTTGAGATACCTGTGTTAAAAGTGAATGGGACTTGTTTTATCAGTTCTCAAACTGAGAGTGCACTGTGATCAGCTGGACTTGCTGTGTTTGCCTGCCTTTACCTCCCTGCTGGTGCTGGATTAATTGCATTAAAATGAAAATTAACTCTCTGCTGGGCTGCACTCTGAGGATCACCAGCAGGTCAAGGGAAGTCATCCTCCCCCTTTGCTTGGCTGCAGTGAGACACATCAGCAGTGCTGGGTCCAGCTGGGGGCTCCCCAGTATGAGAAAGATGGGGACATACTGGCCCAGCAAAGGGCCATTGCACAGAGTCTGCAGCACATGGTGTAGGGAGAAGAGGAAAAGGGAGGAGAAGACCTTTGTGCTGTCTTCAGTTTCCCAATGGGGTGTGCCAGGACAAGCCAGTGCCAGGCCCTTCAGGGATGCCCAGAGAAAGTGCAGGAGTCAGTGAGGGAATGCCAGGAACGTGTAGGAAAAGTGTTCTTGGAGGGGCTGGTGTGGCAGCAGGGGTCCAGAGGGGCTGTGAAATTGCTGCCCTGGCAGATTTTAATAAATTGACTGGACTAGGCTCTGAGCACCTCAGTTTAAAGTTGCTTTGAGCAGGGACCAGACCAGAGAGCTGCAGATGTCCCTCCCAGCTGTGGCTCTCCTGGGAAACTCTGTACTGGAGTCTTCCCTTTGGGTTTATAGCCATTCTGTGTTTTATCCAGACAATCAGCAATTAAAAGAAAAAAAAAAAGCATCAGATAAAAGTTCACAGAGACCTGGGGTTAGGTTTTGTCCCCCACTTTATCTGAAAGGAGTCTGTGCTGCCCTCCTTTCCTGTCCTCATGAGCAGTATGTGGGGGAAAGCAGGTGCAGTCTTCATTTTAAATAACATACCCCATCTTCCCTCCACTTCCTCCTCCCACACATTGTTCAAAACATAGACTAACCTGTTACTCTGCATATTCCTTGTTTTTCTTGGAAGCAACTTCTTCCTAGATTGTTTTCATTTTAAAGACTATGTGTGGCATTCACAGCGCTTACTTTCCCATGTAGTTGCTCTTTTCTCAGCTAAGTTATTTTGCCTTTTGAATATACACAGTTTAGGCTAGGCTAGGGTAGGACAATGTTAAAACAGAAAGTGCTTTGCAGATGTGAAACTTAAAATATTTTCCACTTCAGGCTGGGAGTTTAAAGGTTTTGCTCATCTTCAATATTTTATCATTGGTTTCAGCAATATCCAAGAGCTCATCTTTGTGCATCTTCCCTTTGGTTACCTCAGTTCAGTATCTGGTCACAACCCCACAGCTCTGATCTGACAAAAGATTTGCCTTGGAAGGAAAAATACCTTCCCACAACATGTACTTGGCTGCCAGCCACTTCAGGTAGTTCATAAGTGCAGCTTAGAAGCCTTAAACTGCTGGCTGGGGCTTCCCATTCAGCATCCCACCTTTGCAAAAAATCCATCTCAAGCCCCTCTGGGAGAGGCTCTACAGTGACCTTTTGGGTGAGGTGTGTGTGCTTGGCCACTGGTGCAGCCCTTTCACCTTGAGAAGGTCACTGCAGAAAAATCCAACACAGCTCTTGGCATGTTGGTTTTCTGTACAAGTGCTCTGAAATTGAATTATCACATTTATTTAATTTTTCATTTCTTTTTTTGTCTGAGAACTTCTTTGCAACAGCACTGTTAGATGGACAGCTGAGGGCTGAATATGGGTTGGGGGTGAATTAAGCCTGGCTTTGAGGTGGTGCAGAGGACTTCCTGATGCTGTTCCCTGTACTGTGATGCTTGGTAAATGCATCCCCTCAGTGCTGCCCACCTTACACCTCTCAGAGCCAGGTGCTTTCTGCAAGTGGAGATCAGCTCCAGCAGCTGGACCCAGAGCTGGCTTCAGCCTGCAACAATCCAACACTGTGTGTGTATATCAAAGGACAGGAAAGGTGATTGTGATCTGTTGGGATGCACTGGAAAACATTGGACCTGGGTGTGACGTCAAAGCAGAGAATAGGAGATGGATACCATCCTGGTTTTGGCTGGGGTAGAGTTAATTTTCCTTCTAGTGGCTGGTACAGTACTGTGTTTTGGATTCAGTATGAGAATAATGTTGGTAACTGCACTGGGTTTGTGTGGCCAGGTTTTGGTAGTGGGGGGACCACAGGAATGGCTTCTGGGAGAAGCTGCTGGAAGTTTTCCCCATGTCCAACAAAGCCAATGCAAGATGGCTCCAAGTGGGACCCACTGCTGGACAAGGCTGAGCCCATCAGCAACAGTGATAGCACCTCTGGAACAACATATTTAAGAACAGGAAAATATCCTGCACAATTTACAGCTCAGTACCAGCAGCAGCAGTGTGGGCACAAGATCAGCCATGGAACATTAAAATAATTACATTTTAATTGGATATGAATGCATTAGTGTGACCTGTTTGCAGTAGGGTTCTACAGAGCTGACACTGATTTCACAGATTTTCTTCAGAGACAACAGGAGGAAAGGGCGAGTGAAGAGGTGCAAGTTGAAGTTTGAGGTGGTGTGAAAAGTGACTTCAAAATTGGCATTGTGGAACTGCTTCCCAGCTTGTTTTAGGCTGGCTCAAAACTGCATGAACTGCTCTCATGAGGCACAAGCTGGGACCTGCTGCTCCAAGACAGGCAGGCTGAGTCCTGGCTGCAGTGGGAAGGCACTTCCCATGTGTGTCACTTTCGTGAGAGGTGTCCTGCCAAGAGAAAGCTGTGACACAGGTCAGTAAAGCAAACTGAGGTGATCCAAAGTAAACACTGGAGCATGACCTGCACTGGGAAGGAACACAATGCAGATGACACTTTTCTTGCATGAGTTCTCCCTGTACAGCCAAAACATGTACAAATAAATGCGAGCAGTTTTATTTCAGCGAGTGGAAATCAGGGAGCTACCCCTGCTGATAGGCTAAAATCAAGTACCCTGAATATTTTATTAGAAGTAGGTGGTTGTATGAAATTTCAGTCATTAAAAGTGCCTCATTTGAAGGACATCAGAGCATTTTCCAGTGCTGCTTCCCCTTCTGAAACAATTGGTTCAAGTAACAGCAATACTCATGACACATTAATGATGCTGTCAGTTTTACCAACAAAGGAAATCAATTAAAAGGTTTCCATTGACCTGAAGCTTTGGGTTGTGGTGTGTGGGATCAAAAGATAAATTTAGCTCAGAATTAAAAGTTGCTTATGGAACATTGAATTGAAAATTACTCAGCTTTGAAACCCCTTGATGCTGGTGGTCAGATTTGAATCATGGTGAATTTTCACTGCACCTGAGAAACGACATGTTTTTCAATATAAAGTTTTAGTGTTCTATTCCTCTTAATACTTTTTCTCCTTCTGAAATTCAGTACTATTAACTGTGGTGCCTAAAGTAATCCATTAAGGAGGACTCCTAGTGCTCCCATAATAATGATTCAGATGTTTTTTTTTTTTTTTTTTTTCAAAAGACTGTGAGAAGCAAGGCAGAATGGTTGTCATTTACTTTATTCATTCTAATTTATTTTCTTGTAGAACATCTCGTGGTTAGATGATGCCCTCTGTGAGAAAAGCCTATGACTGTACTAATTTTTACCCATAGATGGAGCAAGTAGCTCTCATTTGCAGTGACCCAGGGAAGAAATTGGGAAACTCCTGCCACACTGCTGCCAGATCCTGCTCTGATGCCTTGAAGGCCTTTGGATTGTGGCTGATCTCTGCTAAAATTTTTCTTCAAGCATTAGACTGAAGTTCATTTCTTCCCAAGATTTTACTCTTTATTTGTGGTATTTAGGTGACAAGTTGCAGAGAAGTCAGTTTAGCCCAGGACAGGCTGTTGTGGAGTGTTGGCTGCTGGGCACAGACATTTCACCTTCCCTTTCCTCAGTCTATTTCTCACCATTACTCTTCAGAAATATTTTCCTGCAGAATGGCACCATGTAATGAGGTGTCCTTCTTCATGCCAGCTGCTGCAGTCTACATTTGGATTTTTCTTTGCTAAGTCAACACATTCCTCCCATGGTCTTGGAGCCTCCCAGCCTTCAGACCACAACTGCAGAGACCCCTCAATTCCAGCCTGCACCAGGACTCTGAGCAGCTGAGGCCACTCCATTTCCAGTTCTTCTCCTGTGTAGAATGGGCAGGCAGGTGGGATGCAGAGGGACAGGGCAGGAGGCAGCTTTGATTTTTGGCTGTGACTGCTATGCAAGACAAGGGGAGCAAGCTAGGGAAGGACAGGGCTGCTCAGTCCAGGTCCACCTTGGTGGAATGATGTAGACTCTTCCACAGTCAGCCCCTGAAACCTGGAAAAGGAGAAAAGCTGTTTGTCTTGCTTTATTCTCCAGTACTGTGGTGTGCATGGGCATCTGATCATCCTTTCTCAAGCTTGCTTTGCCCTCAGAGGCAGACAAGGGGACCAACACTGTTCATTTTGGTCTCATCTACGCTGGAAAAATTATTTTTTGCAGACAAAATGTGTCAGCACTGCTGCAGCTGAGCTGGTGCTGCACACATGGCCAAAGACCAGCCACGTTCAGCACCATTCCTCCTGCCAGTTACTGATGTCTGCTGTCAGCAGCAGATGATTTGTCTGGTTAAAACGTGCCCATGGTCATTGTTCTTAGTTTATTTGGAGATATCTTTCTATGTGCTTCCCTTTTCACCTTAGTTTTCCGTGGTCAGTGTTGTCTGCCTGGTGGGAGTATGTCCAGTGTGCTTTTATATTCCTCTCCTCTCTGTCTCAGCAAGAAGGATTTTTTAAACTGCCTTCAATTTCCTAGTGATTTCTATACAATCATTAAAGAAAAAAAAGAAAAAGCAATTTTTTCAGTCTCTGGCTTTCATCTGTAAGGTATGGGACAGACCTGTGACTGCATTCATTCCCATCTGCAATCTCTTGCCTGGGGTTTCAGCTGTGGAACATTCTGCAAATAATCAAACTTTTTAATACCAACCAAATTATTATTTCTTGAGATGTATGGAGAAGACCTTGGTTTTATATTTGCTCTTTTAGAGACTGCTGCTGGCATGAAGGGGAAATAGAAACTGCAGTCTGAACATCTCCAAAGGCTGATGAACTGCTGCTCTTCTGTCTGTCTTGTGATAAAAGTTGTCTGAAGGGCATTGCTGATGTGCAGGTGACTTTTCCACACAGGCAGCAAAGTAAGCAATAGTAAAGCTAAAGAGAATCTTTTGCTGTCTTAAGCTGTCTAATCACAGAAAATCATTTGGAAATAAATTGTGGGGGAAATTTTTGTGGTTGTGGGCTGTTTATGTTATACTATCTGTATTTTACAAATCTGAGAATATGTGTAGCAGCAGACCTTCAATTATATTTATGTGTCCATTTTTCCTTTTGAGCAGTCATTTCAGAATTTGGTCCCTAAGCAAGTATTTGTTTATAAATGCTGGAGAAATCCTATTTATTTTAGTAGGTTTGTTCACACATTTAAAAGTACAATGCTTTTCCTGAGTCTAAGTGAATGCTTGTCCTAATTCCACTAAAAAAGCATTGTGTATCCAAGATTTTTTGCTATGTGGTTGGAGCCTGGAGGAGTAATAATGACTTAAGGTGTCAGATCCAAGTTTTACAGATATCATGGGTTTTCAGCTTCTTAGATAAAGTGCTGGGAAAATGCCTCAAAAATGGGCTGAACAAACACAATAAATGTTGACTCAATCAGTTTTCTGATCTGGAAAAATAGATAATGAAAGGACCTGATCACAAGGCAGAAAAATGACTGGATTGAGGAATACAGTGTGTGTAGCAGAGTAGGTAAAATACAGTTAAATCCCAGGCTCAGGCCAGCTCTTACCTAGCCCTTCTTGGGTCAGTGTGAGTTATGACTGAGCTTGGTTTGATTTTAAAAATAAAATAAGCCCCATAAAAATGAAGGTAAATCACTGTGCAGTGTGAGAGTCAATAGGGCAAGGAGCTGTTCACTATCATGTCTCAATTTATGGGTTTTGTGGGAATGAACCTTTGCTTTTTTCAGCCTTTGGGGCTGTGAAAACATCTTGAAGGAGAGCCCTGCTGATAACCAGTGATTTGACTGAGAGGGTTTTATGGACTTCTCACAGACTCTGCTACCTGCCTGCAAGGTTTTCTAGATTTGTTTCCTGCTTTCAGATGTACATTTTCCTCTTGACCATAAAGCCAGCTGAAGGTAACATTCCCATTTTTTGGGAAGTAAGCACGGGCAGGCACTGCAGTGTCACAGCTGAGCTGCTATAAACCATCACATGAGCTTCCAGGAGCTGCTTCAGCAACTCCTCACTTCCAGCAGCCACTGGCAGAGTCATGAGCTGGGCAAGGAGAACCTGGATCATCTGTCTGGATTCACTCAGGGCCTGGAACACCTTCAAGTTGTACAGTAATCATCTGGCAGTGGAGCTGTCATTAGCCCATTTGATCTGTACAGCAAATTTAGAAGCAGGTTGGTTGTTACTGGGAGAAGGAAATGTGGAAAAGCAGAATGAAAAGTATAAAGCCAGGTTTAAGATTTTTTTTTTCCCCATTGCCATAGTAAGTCAAATTAAATAGCAGTCTAAACTAGGAGATCTAGGAAGAAGTCTTTTGTCCTTGCAGTTTGACAGAGGTGAAACTGCTGGGGAAATGGTGTAATTCCAACCTATGTCCCTGATCTAATTCCTTTTCTCCTAAATCTGTGTGGTGCAGCTGAATCTTTCCATGCTGCTTTCACTTTGCCCAAAGTGAGTTCATGTTTCCTTTGTCTAAGCCAGGAGAACAGATATGCCACTTCTTAAAATTAATTAGTTTTGGATTTTCTAGCCCAGTGAGTTAATTGATTTGAGGTTTATTGTGAGTAGAATAATAAACACATCAGCTGGAGAAGGCTAGAAGTCACATTCTTAGTTTAAAAGGACAGGCAAAGTCTTGTGCTCATGTCAGAAAACAGGTCTTGGGCCTAATTTTTAGACAGTGATCTAAGAACAGTTCCTATCTGTCTGAACCCTTCAAAAAATTTCTTTGATAATCTATCAAAACTTCTGACAAGCTTCTCTGGCACAGTCTGGGACATCCTGAATGAAGGACAACACTGTGCAAAGGACACAATTGAGTTTATAAAAGCATTTTGTTACTCACAGGCACTCACATGCATGTTAGCCAGAGGTCTGTGCTCCCAAAATTTTGCACTCTTTTGTGATTTGCCCTCTCTGTGCTGCACCAGCGTTGTATGAAATGGTTTTTGCTGCTAAGTGGGTGTGTGTGGATGCTCCACAAAAAAAGTGCAAAGGCTGAGGCAGGGAGATGAGGATTCGTGGGGGTACAGTGTGAAGCTGGAGTAAGCAGAAGTGTTGTGGTGAATGTGATTTGGAGAGTAATGCCTGAATAGAAAACTTTCTGAAAGGAAGATTTTAGTCAGTAGAGTCATCTCTGATTATCCATCTCTAGCAACAATCTGTGATTGGTGTTCTCACACAGTGCTTCCCCTTTGGTCTGCTTGGCTATTAGAATTTGTTACCCAGTTGAACAGCTAAACCAGTGCATCTACAGAGCATTGCTGAAAGATGCAAATGTCAGAAATTAACTGATTTATGACAATCCTAAAACCAGCAGTGGTGACTGCTAAATGACAAACCTAAAGCCAGCAGAGAGCTTACAAAGGTCCCTATGCCTGGGATCTCTAAGATGGATCAGCAGACTCAAACACCCTCCCACCAGGGAAGGCTGGTTCTAGAAAGGGCACCAAGTGTTAATGAAATCCAAGTTTTCTTATTTTAGTTTTAAAACAAAAAAACCAAAAGAAACCAAACAAACAAACAAAAAGGGTTGTGGATTGTTTGGTTTTGATTTGTTGTTGTTTTGGATTTTTTTTCTCTATAAACTTTCTGTTATGCCCTTTTACAGTTCACAGAGTATTTGAACATTGTTCTGTATCTTAAAAAAATTCTTGTCTTAGATGATGAAAATATTAATGTGTGTAGCTGATATGTGAAACAAGTACTCAGAGCCTTTGATGATCAACCATCAAAGCACCTCAGTTCTTTAGTTAAATTATTTTGAAGCTTGCCTGGGGTTTCCTGTAAGCACACTTTAGTGGTTGGCAGCTGTGGTGGGTCTCTTTGTAGTTTGCTTCTTGCAGCACCTCCTGTGTTTACATCCCTCTGAGCCCCAAATGTGAGTGGGTGCAGGGCTGGGAGCCCTGCGTGGGTGTGTCTGTGCCAGACAGTGCCACCCTGTGCCAGCCCAGACTGCACCTCCCTGGCAGCTCCTGCAGCACTGTGAAACACAGGTGCCCTCCTGTGGGCATCCCCCTGCTTCTCCTTCTTGTCTGGGGAGCCTGGGAGTGCCATGCCTGCCTGGAAATACTCTGACTTAGGTTTTGAGCTAAGAACCTTTGACTGTGCTTGCTGTTGTTTTGTTTTGTTGCCCCCTTTTTATTTTTTTTTCCCCCCTTCTGAACCAATTAAAACATCAGGGACTAAAAGCATCCTTCCCTCCAAACTGTAATTTCAGCAGTTCTTCAGGAAATCAACTTCTCCTCCTCTCATCCCAGGAGAGTTTGACACTGCCCTCAGGTCAGGATATGACACTCCACATCAAGGTAGACATTTAATTGGGTTGATAAATACCTGGACCATAATGCAATTAATTTTTGTCTGGGGAACACACGTGGTGGTAAGCCATTACTCAAATATTCTTCAGCAAACACCTTATTATTAGTTATTTGGTTGTACAGACCATTTCATTTCATTTCAGGAGCACTGTGAATGTGTCTGCTTCATTGCCTACCTGAGCTGGGCAGAAGGTCTGGTGTCAGATTTGTTTGCTTAACCTCAGTGTATGGTTTCCACAGCTCTTGATGCTCACAGTCTTTCCATGAAGCTGTTTAATGGTGAGAAAACTGCACTTGGCAACCTGAGCTGTAGCTCCAACAGGATGATGCTGTTTGCAGTAAAGCCTTTGCTTCAATTCCTCTTTCACACGGACATGCCCCAGAGCACTGAGTATCCAGAGGCCAAAACTGGCTTTGATCCATGCAAAATAGAGGTGCAATCTAAACTCCACAAAGGTCAAGACTCTCTGGAGGGAAGGGGAAAGAATTTCACGTGAGCTAATGCTTAATACAGGAGCAAGAGTAGCTACAGGTGGCAAATAGTGCCCCAGTGATTTATTCTGTGTTTAGCATCTATGTTAGTGCTGCCTCCCTTTGTGTGTGGTAGAGAAGGGGTGAGTTTTGCCATGTTCAGTGCACCTTGAAGGATTTTTGAAAGACAAGAAGCACCAGTGGCAGCTGAAATAAGTGGCCAGCTAATAGAAATGGGCTTTTGGCAAAGAAGTCCTCAGCAAGGCAGAACCAGCCTAAACTTGTTCAGGAGAGTGACCCTCAAAAATGAATGAGTGGTTAGCTCAGTTTTTTCATCTTTTAGAAGAAAGTATTGCCTCTTGCAGCAAAGCTGGTTAAAATGTGTTTCTACCTCCGTAAGGATAAAATTTTTCTCTGTTATGTGCATTTAAATACATTGGATTTACTACATCTGACTTTTTCACAGTGACACAGGGGAAGATTTGATCATTGGGCTCTGAATCCAATGGATAAGTGGAACAATTTCCAGACTTGGGTGCTTGAAATTAAAAGTAAATCCTTGCTGAGCCATCTAAGTCAGTTGATCTGAAGAAAAAAATCAAAGACCTCCTTAAAACAAAACAAAACAAAAACGAAAACAAAAAAACCCACCAACCCCCCAAACAAAAAACCTCAAAAACCACCAAACCAAAAAAACAAATATTTTGGCTAATTTCAGCAATATTTGCTCATCCTACCTGTGAAGGTGGTGAACAATAAGCAGTAGTTTCCTGCACGGGGATCTAAGTGTTGGGTTTTGTCCTTAAAAGCCAGAGGAAAACCCTTACTCCTAATGCAATCAAAGGGATAAATAGTAAGTAATGAGGAGTATTGCTGATCTAACATCTTGTGGGCTCACTGGTGTTCTCAGTAATCTTTCAAACAAATGGTGGGGATTAGTGCAAACCCGTTTGTACAGCTGTCTAGATTCTGTTGGATCAAAAGCCCAGTCTGCAGAAAAATAAGTGGATTATCAGCAAATTCTTACTAGAAGACAGGTAGGGAGAGATGTTCTAAATTTACAGAAGTTGTCAAAGCCATGGCTGTGGAGTGACAGATTTGGGCTTTGTTGCAGATGTTAGGAACATTTTTATTTTTTCCTGTTTGCTGTAGAAACAAAGACCAAAAAAGAAGCTGAGATTTAGCATTTTTCTCAATTTCATTGATGTATATAATAAATAGCCATGCCTTTGGGATTCCTTTGTGATGGGCCACATTCCCTTGAAGTTTGTTTAAGCAAAGAGGATTTATGCTCTGGTATTATCCAGGCCATTGGGGTGAAGAATGTGTAAAAAATACTAGAATATGAAAATGCAAATAAGATCAGCATGTTGTATTTCTGCATTTTACATGGAACATCCCAGTGCTCTGATGGTTCCAGCAGCATCAGACTTGGGGAAGGCAACAGCAAAAGGCATCACCACAAAATGAGTTATCTCCACCTTTCTTTCCTCTGCCTGTCATTTTGTCCATTCCAATTTTAAAGCTGAGAAGAAGGGACATATTTTTCAGAGCTTGTTTCTGTTTCTAGGTTTCCATCGGGTTTTTCTGAGTAAATTTTTTGCCAGTGCTTAAGTTTTAGGATTTGGAGTGCTACAACAGGAAAGTGTCTTCTCCCCACAGAGCTGTTGAAGTCAACAGTGCTCAAAATCTCACGTCTGCTACCACTGTAATGAGAGGGAACACAGGATTACATTGAATAGATGAAGTTCAGGTGTTCACACTGCTTTGTGCTTGGCATCAGCTGGGAATATTTGTGAGATTGTGGCACCTGTTCTTGTTGCATTCAGACTTTGTCCTTTCGAGATGATGCAGTCATGATGTTTAGTGTTAAAATATATGGATTTTTTTTGATGAAGAACTGAAAGAGGAAGGAAAGTATGCCCTTTGCTTCAGCATGGCTAAACTGAGTCATTGCCCAGTGCAGAAGGGCTGTGCAGGAATGGGGACCTGATGTTGGTGGCATAGTTGAAAGACCTGCTTGCTTTTTCAGATCCTGTGACATTATTAGATAAATAAAACAAGTGACACTAAAGAAAGTATCTGAACAGCACATCATTTCCTTTGGAAAATAACCCCACAGGGTGCTGAAATCTGCAGCTGTGGGGCATCAGGATAACTGTGCACTGTTCCTCACTTGGGAACCATGTCAAGGACCAGACTGGAAAAATTGTCTGCAGTGGATGTTTTTTACTTCTCTGTCATCCAGCTGCCAGGAAGAGGAGTTCAGTGCTGGTTTTTGTGTATGCACTTTGGTCCTGTCTCTGTTTCTGCATGAAGCTCTCTAAAGTCCTTCCAAATTCTTTGCCATAAAGGATAATAAAACACTACAGTACTTCATTAAATGGCATCCAGAGCTCTTTTCTTCAAATACTAAAGCACAAATCAGATTGGGAGCAGAACAGCAATAAAGGGAAAGACTGGAGAAAACTCACTTCCCTTTGGAGTAGCTGGATTTTTGCCATCAGTGAAAACCTGGAATCCATCCACTGTAACAAAAAATTAGCAGGTAGTTAATAATGCTCTTTTTTTCCCAAGACTCCATGGATACCCACCAGTAATGATTTACTGTAAGCATTCCATGAGAAGCAGTGTTAAATCCTGCTGCCTCCTGCTTTGGAGGTCACGCAGAGACAGCTGAGCAAATCTCAGCACTGGCAAATGCAAGGCATGAAGTACTGTCACTGGGAAGAAGGAGCCAAGTCTTAATCACATAAACAGATTTTCATATAATTTTGCCATGCTATTTTATAAAGTGTTTATATAACTGAAAAGATTAACCTGGAGAAAAAAAGAAGGGCAGAAAATATTTTTACGGCTTCTTATTTATGGCTTTCCTATGAAAAGTGGGGGAGGAGAGAGAAGGAGGGATCTGAATAAAGGGAGATATTTGCACAGATCTCAAAATATTAAAGAAAACCTAAAATCCCAAGGAGCTACTTCTGTCAAATGCAGACATGCAGGCAAATCCGAGGCTGGAGCAGGACTCAGTATCCAGGCAACATCAACATTTTTTGTTAAGCTACTGCCAGTGCCACTGACAGCTTTTGCCACTTTATGGTCACATTAAAAAAAGAAAATGCCTGACATCACTGAAATTCTTAGAAATTACTTTCTTGTCCATCCAGTAGATGAGAGGCTCAGCAGCACACAGCACAGGCACATCTTGCAAAAATTCAGAGGGAAAAATCCTGTGATGAGTTCATGGCTAAGAACTTGTGTTTCTCTCTAAACCTGGCATTTTGTTTCCTCAAAGTTTCTTATTCTCTTCCTTGGACACTGGTACTTACTGTGCATTTGGGGAAGGAATTGTGTTCAATTGAGCCATTTATAAGCAACTTCTGCCACTTCACTGAAGGCTGCAGGATTAAAGGAGCCCTTTGCTGTGCTAAGAAGCCTCCAGCTCTTCTTTCCTCATTCTTTTTGCATGCTGCAAAAGCCAAGGAGGTATATGAGGTTAAGAACTTCATTCATATGCTAATGATGCTAAAATAGGAGGGGAAGAAGCCCTTAAAAGGGTAAGGTGGGACTGGTGGGCTCACTGGTTTGCTATGTATTTAGAGAAATACAAGTAGTTTTGTGCTGGCATTGTTACCACAATAACAATACTTTCTTGGAGTGGAACTTTTCTTGGAGCTGAGCATTTAGAACTGTTGAAGAGCCAGCTTCATTCTTCACCATGGACCAAGTCAGGGAGCACTGAGCACTCCCCAGCCATGGCTGCATGTTCTGTGCCCTTGCAGCAGAAACCAAAACCATCTGTCACCTCGGGAAGTGCCTGGCGATGGCAACCAAGGCAAGGTGGTGAAGGCACATGGAGCTTCCCAGTCATGAAGGGGAGTACCAGAAAAACCCAGTAAGCACTTGCTGCTGACATGAAGATGTTTAGCTCACTGCTGGCTGAGCAGCTAAGCACATTAGGATGAGGAGCACAGGGAGCTGCTAAGCTGCAGAAAGTCCTTGGGGCTCTGCTGGTGCGTTCCCTCCCACGCCGCATTTGTGCAGGCTGTGATGTGAAGGTTTGTGTAGGCAGGGAGGCTAAAGACTGGGACAGGAGCATCCCCCTCTGCTTCCAGTTTCCCCAGAGCTTTGTCCACGACCCTGAGTAGATCTTCTCCATGTTTTGGTGAAGTTTCATTAATTAATGTAGTTTAAGAGGGTGAATTTCGTAGCAGGTGACTGTAAATAGGGAGTACTGAAGGGTGCAGGGAGAATTTGAAGGACTGATTTAGGCTGGTGGTGTTGAGGGCTCTGATTCAAAGATCAGCAGGACCTTCCTAGTCAGTGCTGTGCTTGGCACAGGAGCTCATGTCACATCTTTTAACACGTGCAGGAAAAAAACACTCGGAAAATAATTTATAGACATCTTGAGAAGCTCAGATTTGCTGGTAATGAACCTGAGTTTTGCTACTGAGGACAGTGGAAATTTGGTCTGTTGGGTGAGGGTTGGTGCTTTCCACCCTGCATTTACTCGTCTCTGAGCAGTTCCTGAAGACAGGAATTTTGCTGTTTGCCTTTGAATGCACAGGCTTGTAATGGATATAGGCAGTAAAAAAAAAACAGGGAGAAAAGCCAGAAACCTGGGGTCACCATAAAAATCTACTTCATCTGCTGTGGGTCTTTATTTTCATTAAGATTTTTAATTAACTTTCTGGTTAATAGGAGTATAAAAGGGATTAGTCTAAGCATGAGACTCTTGCAGTGCAGTAACATCTGAAAACAGATTTTCATCTGAAGCTCTCAAGGAGGTTATGTGGGTTCCCTGGTTGTGCAGTTGCCTGATAGCAGAGTTTTGAATAAAACCGAAGTCTATTGATGCCATACTCAGTCCCATTTCAGTGTTTCTTCCTCCCCTCCTCTGCCCTGAAAGTATTTTATTATGGCTGGAAACAGCCTACCTGTTTTAAAGGAATATGTGGCTTGGAGCAGTAATTTCTGTTTGTGTCTGTTAGCACAGAGGTTTTAATATTTTTTGCTCCAGTGACGTGCTTGCAAATAAGCTGAGTGTCAGATTTGGCAGGCTTTATTGCCAGCTGCCAGGTGATGGTGGAGTGGAGTTTTTTTTCCCACAAATATGTAACAATAACAGAAGTGTTCAGTCTGGAACATGGGTAGTTTTTTACAGGCTGTTTTAGGCAACCTTGACTCTGAGAGCCAGAATTGCACCAGGTGGGAGAAAGCTCCTAGGTCTGTGTTAGAAATGTGCCCCTGAGAACAGAGGCACCTGAGTGAGGGACTAAGGATGCAGGAGGCTTTTGGGGCAGACCAAGAAATTCAAGAGTCTCTGCTGCTGGATGTATCCAGATCTCTGTGACTATAACACTGAGTTTCTGTTTTGTTTCTTGATGTGGAATGTAAGGATTAGGGACATGAGAGCTACTGGGTAGAGTACTTTCTACTTTAAGCACTGAAGACACTGCATGAACCTTGACAAGATCTGGGGACCTGATGGATCTCTACAACAAATTGTGGTCATCTGTGGTACTATTTTAGATCATTTTCAAACTACCTGACAAGGTATAAATAGTGTTGTGATTGACCCAATATATTGCTAAGCTGTCACCACTAAAAGAGATTCCATGATTCCAGAAGTCTCTCAATCTGAGGCTCAGTGTGTTTTGAGGAAGTGAACAGGGAAAGATGCTGGCTGTAAATTAAGTGTCAGCTGGGATGTGCCTGAGCACTGGTCCTCTGGTTCATTAGGGGATCCTAAAACATAAATGTCCAAGGATTGTGTAAGGAGTGACAGTGGTGTTGTCCCTTTCCCACTCTGTCTCTGGCTTTCAAGCAGATCCCCAAGGACACAGCTGACAGCCTTCAGTCTTTTCCTTTATGGTTAGCTGTTGTGGAAAGTTTCAGACTATTTTTTTCTCCTGCCAGGTATTGTGTGTGCAGACTGGCAGGGATGGCTTTTCCAGGAATATTCCCTTGCTGCCTTGGAGCTCCCAGGTTTCCAGCCCTTCTGTCATCTCAAGGCATAAAGCCTCAAAGCTTTCTCTAGTTCATGTCTGCATTGGTCCCAGCCAACCCACTGAGATTTTTCACACAATCCTAAAAATAACAACTCTGAACTTTACAGTGCTTGGTGTTTTCACTTGTACAGTGAATGAGCAGGGAACTTTTCACCACCCAAACTGTTCCACACTATCCTTTGAATCATAGGATTGTGGTCCCCATAGTCACAGCAGCTTTTTAGCTGCATCTTGTGGATCCCTTTTTCCAGAAAAAGTCATCTGTCTGCCAGTTATACAAAATGGTAGAATCATCAATAAATGGGAAATACTTGGGTGGTTTCCCAATCATTGTCAAGAGGAAAACAATCCAGTTTTCTCATGCATGTCCACTGTCTCTTTCTTTGTCTCTTCTGTACCTTTTGAGATTGTTAAGGTGCCTCTCTACCACCTCAAAAAGCTGCAGGATCTGTCTTTCTCACAGTGCTTTCATCTCTCTTTAAAAGTCAGTAAAGTTTCTTTTGCTATCAAAATTGCCCGGTGTGATCTGGGTGCAAAAATGTAGAAAAACCCCCGTAAAAAAAACAACAACAACAAAATCTGGAAAAAGAAAACAGAAATATTTTCTCTTCCAGACCTCATGTGTGTGATAATGTATATTTTCTCCTCTATATTCTCATCTCTTCTGGTATATTTGGAAGACTAATCCTAATAAACTCTCTCTCTCTCTCTCTCTCCCTCCCTCCCCCTCCTCCCCCCCATATATATAAATATATATATGTATGTATATATAAGATGGTGGTGGTTCCTGAGATGTTTTCCTTGGGAAGTTAACAGAGCTGGTTTGCCAGTTGTTCAGTTATTATGACATTAAAGCATGCAAAGCACTTGGCTTTATTCCTTTGCTTACAACTAATGATGCTTCTGAATCATTAATTTCTTGGAAAAGTAAAGGTAGAAAATGAAGACAGATCTTGAGGGGCTTTTTGTGGATTTGTTTTCTATATAAATTTTTGATTGTTTTGGGTTTTTTGTTTGGTTTTTGTTTTTGGGGGTTTGGGGGGTTTGTTGGTTTTTTGGGTTTTGGGGGTTTTTTTGGTGCATTTTTGGGTGTTTTTTTAAAATCCTTTTTATTGTTTTTTAAAGACCTGAAGGTCTGCTGTATTTTGCTAAGGATGGCTTGAAGAAACAGACAAAGGGATTTGCTGCAATTCAAAAGGACTGTGCAGGGGGGTGGATTTCAGTGCAGTCCTCATCTACATACAGAGGATTGCTCCTTTTCTATTCCCCCTGCTGGAGCAATCCCACTTGTATTAAAACTGCAGCACTGGGTGATCTTGCAGGAATTTTCCCTCTTGGCATCACTCCTGTGCTTAGTCCATCAGGATGGAGTCCTGTGTGATGTCCTTGCCCATTGGTGTAACCAGAGTGTTGGTGGCTGTACAATTACTTGAAGCCCCTCCCATGGATACCCTGGCTAGTCCTTGGGATTTTGGGAGCTTTGAGCTTGAGTTCAGTGAGCAATTCAGCTCATTGTTACAAGAACCTCCTTTCACTGCCAAAATAACATTTCTGTAAACGCCTGTAGGTGACCTCAAGGTAGGTTTCATGTTCTTCTGCACCATCACAGCTTCAAAGAGCAGGAGAGGCACACAAATGCTCCTTAGCCCTTGAGACTCATAGGGAATGTTTCATTCCTTTGGAAGTTGTTGCTCCCTTGCAGCTGAACTGTGAGGTCCATTTTTAAGCAGTGAAGAATGGGAGAGTCATCAGGGAAACTGCTGGAGCCAGGAATGGGAAAGGCTTCTCAAGCATTATCAAAGCAGTTAGCTTTTCAAGGTCTGGTTCACTTTTCTCTTTAGTCAGCATTTCTGTGTTGTCTCACAGGTCTAATAGGAGCTGCTGGCCACTGTCTGATTTTATGTATGTAATATATATACAGCATATACATCTTTATTTCACCCACTGTGGCATAGCAATGGGTCATTTTGGGGTGACTGGTTCGTGTAGGGTTGACATGCAAGGACAGCTGAGCACTGGAGCCAACTGTTACTAATTCAGTGAGTTTTCCTCTTCTCTCCAAATAAATCTCCAAAACCAGAATCAGTGCAGGCCTGTATTTTTGTAGAGTTGTGGTGCTCTGATTTTTTAGTCTCTTATGCTTCGTGAGAGTTCAGTATTGGGGTAGTTGTATGAATTTCACTTTTCAGGTACTGGCCATCCCGTACATATCCCTTTTTTTGAGCACTCTCTGTCTTAATTAATATCCTGACATTCCCTTTGTGATCCATTCAGTGCTGGTTTTAGGACTTCAATTTAAACTGAAGGGGGTATTTTGTTCAGCCCTACAATGCCCATTTTAACTTTAACATAATTTAATCTGTTCCAATTCTGCATGAGAAGCAAAGAAGCAGTAAAGAAAGGAGGACATGAAGAGAACAAAAAGGAGATTTGTGATGTTCCAGTGAATCCTATCTCCTTCTCAAGATTTTGTGGATCAATATATTTGGAAGATAGAAGCAAGAAGAAAGAGAAGCAAGAAGAGACAGGAAAAGCCCTAGTGGAAAATGCTTCAAAGGAACTTATTATCTCTGCTGTGTTTTTTGTTTTGGTTTTTTTTTTTTTTGGGTGAGTTTGGTTGGTTTTTTTTTGGTAAGAGTTACTGCTGAGATGTTTTTCTTCAGTTGAGAACTTACTAAATTTTAGAAGTAGTGTTGTCACCAGACATCTTGTACTTCCTGGATCGAATACTGTTTTGGTTTTTTGAGCACAGCCAGATTGGGATGCATTTAAAAACAGCTCAGTTTTTCACAATAAGATCTGAAATTGCTGAAGAAGTGAGTGCTGGAAACATATGCACCAAGTTTATTAGAAGGATGCGGGGAAATGATGAAATTATCATTTGGATGAGATGATAGCCATCAGTCCCAGCTTATTGCTCTTCTGGGATAGATGCTCTGGGTCTGAAATAGTGTTTTTCTTACAAAAAATCACCAGTATGCCCACACTACCATCGCTGTTACTCCTGTTCCTGCTGGTTTGTGTTATAAGCTTTTGAAAGGTAGGAGAGGAAAACATCACAAAGATGCCAGGATGTAATTTTTAAGTAATTTACCAGGAGTTCTGGGGAATATAGTGTGCACCTTAGGGGACTGCTAGAAAGAAGTGAAATTAAACTTTTAGATTTTTCTGACAGATTTTTCGGAGATTGAAATTTTTCTTAACGTGTAGTGAGAGCAGCATGAAGTAGTATTAAAAAAGGGGGACAAAAACTCATTACAGGGAAACACTTGGTTATGATTATGGGAAGTAATTGAGCCCAGCTTGGAGTCATAAACTTGCAATTCTTTTATGGGGTGTGAGCTGGGCTTGGACCAGATGGAGAAAGTGGTAGTTTGTGTTTCTCTCTGCAAACAGGGGCTATATGTTCTGTTCAACCAGCCTGCAAATGGTGTTCAGGCTAAACAGGCTTCTTGTTATTGTGCATTGCATCACCTGGACTCAAGTGGCTTTTTTTTTTTTTTTTTAAGAGCAAAGTTCTCTTTTACATATTTATTTGCATGGTATTTTGAAGTATTTTCCACATTTTCTATTTATATGAAATATGGTTGAAGTTAAGATCAGTCTGGTGTTGTAAGACATGTAAGCATGTGCCAGCACCACTGACAGCATTAGAAAATGTTCAATTTTGCCAACATCATTATGTAGAGTTTAAAAAAAGAAAATTAGAAAAAAATCCAATTTAGAGAAAACTTTTAGGACAGCATGGCAGAGAAACATGATCCATGTAGAAATGCAAACATGATTCCTGCTTTACCTTTCTGAGAGTGATCTGAAAACTTTATTTCTCTTAGCAATGACAAAAACAGAGGGCATTTTGAATGAGGAAATCCTCAGCAATGAGGAAAGGGAAATACTTGGTTTTGCTGATTTGCAGTCAGCAACCAGTTCGAACAGCAATTGTCACTAAGGGGATACATATTCCTCTTAGCCTTCCTGTTTTGAGCTAAATGAGCTCTTAAATTTCGAGAAGGAAAATATTGTTTTTTCCATTTTCACATCAGAATAAATTAGATAGGACTAACTGGTCCCCATTGCCTGCCCTGTGTTCTGCTGCTGCATTTTTGTGTCGCGGTTGAGCCCCTGTCAAAGAGGCAACTGAGGAAAAGATTTGAAATACCAGGTTTTAAAGTGTTTTCCCCATGGCACAGAATTTACACCTCTGTGAGATGAATTAATCAGTTTGTGTTTCAAAGCTCTGACTTCTGGTGGTTGCACTTGTTTGGTGTGATGGCATCTTCCGTATTTTCTGTCTGGTGACCAAATCTGAGCATTCACCCTCAATTCTACCTCATTGAACAAATCTTCACGTCATATCCAGAGAAAAAAAGATTTTTGCTCTGTTTGTGCCTGAGGAGTCGTGGTAAATCACTGGAGGAGGTCCTTTTATCCTGAGAGATGGAGACCTTAAAAGCAAGAAGCATCAGAAAGAGGGAGCCCAGCCAGGGATGGGGGTTTTTGGGCTGAGGTCTGGCGAGTTCAGCAGATACAATGGGACTAGAGAAGTGTTTCACTCATATACACCAGTGTTTGTTTGCTTCTTCCCCTAAAATAATTTTATTAAGCTGCCCATTGCTTGGTATCTCTCCGAGTGAGTTTGTGTAGGAGTTTTGGAGTGGCACGGTGTTATCCTTATGCAGCCAAAAAACCATAATATGGGATAGCTAATTTGGGAGGCTTTAATTTAGCTTGACAAGAGTCCATTTCATGGTTGTTTGGAAGGCATGCAAGGGATTTGTGCTTTCAATCTCCAGAACATAGATGGCCCCAAAGGAACACTTTGAAGCATGGCTTTTTATTATTAGTTTTACAAGGTTCTTGCACTGGAATCATTAAGATGTAGTACCTGGTGTAAATGTGCAAGTACCTGCTAGACCATTAGCTGTGGGAGACAGACTGATTATACTCAAAACACTTAGTGGGTTTTTTAACAAATTACTGTGAAAGTCAGTTGTTTAACAGTGTTGTTTCATTTTCTACTAGCTCTGTGTAGAAACATTAGAGTCTTGCTGCTTCCCTTAATAAGGGGAAATGAGCCCTCCTGGTGCAATGGCCCTGCTTGAAAAGGTCATCAGTGACTATTTATCCTTGGTTTCTATCAAAAAGGGGGCTGTTTCTATGCTGAAGCAATAGCAATTCTTATCTCATTAAAAAGGGATTTAATTTTTTTGCTTTCTGATAACATGAAGTCATTCTTAGCAATCCTTTGACCACTGAAGAATGAGGAATGCTTTTCTGAAATAAAGGGAGCTTGAGGTTCAGGTGGGATTGGGGATGTAGGCAACACTTCTTGTGTCTTTGGCCAAGTAAAGACTGGAAAGGGAACTGAATAACTGTTGTCAGATATGCCAGGGGTGCATCTGGATCAGAAAGAAAGTCTGTTCTCTGTGTGCCTGGTGAGTGAGAGAAGAATGACTAGGCTTAGTTTGCAGCAAGGAGAACCCAGGTTTGGATCTGGGGAGCTGATTTTCAAACGGGAAGTAGGCTGAGAATCAGCACTTGAAATGTGCTTGTGGGGAGAGCCAGAGCTTGTCCCACTGCAGCTGCTCTCTCAGTCACGGTGCCATGATCATGGCACAGGGAAGAGAGGGGACAGTGCAGAGGAAGTTGCAGAGGTAAATATGATGGTCACACCAAGCCAGATGGGGTGTGCAGAGCTTAAGACTTCTTACAGCTACATTAAACCAAGCATTTAAGTAACACAGACACTTTTCCCTGCTAATTCCTCAGCTCATTGCTCCATTTGCTTCTCCTCTGCGCTGGGTCAACAGTGAGCCTCAAGGGAGGGGCTGCAGAAGGGGCTTTGCAAACACACTGTGCTGACAGGAGATTTTATGCCAAGGATTGTTACTTGGTTAAAATCAGCGGGATGTTCACTTGCAGAGCTGAAATAGGGCCACAGAGATGAGGGTAAAAGAAAGTGAGAGGACTAGTCAGAAGGGGAAAGTCTGAGAACAGCTTCACGTTAATTATCATCATGCCTCACTTGGATATCAGTTCAGAGCCTTGTGTGGAAGGTAATTAAGTACCTTGGTAATAATTTGATTATTTTGGTTGCTAGGTGAAAGAACAGTGGTGTCCTCTGTACTGTCTTCTTCCACGTTCTCCACAGGGTAGACTTGGGGGAGCCTCTGGTAGCTGAAGGTGACAGAGGAACCTGCTGTCACCTCTGCACATATTCTTAGGGTCTCTGAAGGCCCAAGACATCCTTGCATTAGTGCATCTTTCTGAAAAACCAGACCTTGCAAGGAATCTGTGATGATAAAGGCCTTTTCTGCAGTATTCAAGGCTAGGCTTTGTTTTCCTTCCTTATGATATTAAGTTCCAGAAGCCATCATGGGCACAAGGAAGAAGTCATGTTTCTTTGTCGAGGAGAAAGGTAACATAACCTTCAATTCCTCCTAGGAATTAAAAAGATAATAGTTTCATTACTCATATAGAGTTTGATTTTTGAAAGAGCTGAGCATCACAATCTAGTGGTGCCCAGAGGAAAGGCTGATGCTCTGTTACTTTAAAAAAAGCTTTTGATTTAACAGAGCATTTACTATAATCTTAGGAAGGTTGGCTACGATGGTTTGACCATGCCTTGGATCACGGCTTACACTCCTTTCCAGCTGCTCAAGATCCAGCCCACGATGATCAACCCTTTCCTACAATAAACAGCTCTAAATGTACAGAGTCAGAGCCGAAGATCATCATACAGCCTGACTGACTGGGATGAGCACCAGCCTCGTGCACGTTTGGCTCATTGAAAAGACCACGAGGTGGATTTATCTGTGTTACAAACAGCCGTGCTGGTGCCTTTTGCTTTGCAGAAAGGGAATTTGAACAGAGCAATCTGCACTGAGCCCAGGGATACGTGCAGCACGGGGAGGGCACGTCACAGAGAAGCTCCAGCCCATCGCTCCCGCTAAGGCTTCCAGAAAGTATCAACCTTCTTTTTATGAATTGGCAGGAGCTGGATCCCATGAATCCATCAGTCATTAGCTGTGGAGGGCCGGGCTCATGGACAGTCAGCTGGGCTCTCCTGTCACTCCCAGGAGCCAGCACACGTGAATCAAAATAGTTGGGTGATGTCACATCATGGTGCCAGTGCGCCTGGGACACTGCTGCCAGGAATTGTCTGTCCAGGGGTGGTTTCTTTTTACAGCCTGTTGAAAGAGTCATCATGCCGAGCTGCACATGACAGTTCCCTTCAAGAGGGCCGGTGGCTCCTTCGCACAGCCAGGAGTTTTTCAACGAGGGAGCTTATCAGGCGGCTCCTGACCTTTTCCACGTGAGCTGATCCACTGGGAAATGCTGTTTTGGTCTCCGAGGCTTCTGACAGCTGGTGTATAAGAGCTGTGTGGCTGCGAGCTGGGCAGACTTTGAACTTCTCCCCGTGTCCACGCAGACCTGCGGGGCAGCTCCTGAATGCCGCAATTGGGGCTGGACGCGCCTGGCGAGCAAGGGTCGTCAGCCTGCTGCAGGACAGCTCTCCAGAGAGACCACAGCCAGGCACCTCAGAGCTGAGCTGCTGGCCTGCTGGACTTCTTGTGCAGCCACGCTGTCTTTCTGCAGATTTATTTTCTCACACCTGGGCTTTTGGCGTAAGCAGCACCTCACCTCGCCTCTCATGCTGCTTTTTCTCCTCCAACCCCGGGCATGAGCGACAGCTGCTGCCACACAAGTGCATGTTGCAGCTCATGAAGCGTTTTGGCAGCTTCAGAGGGAGCAAGAAGAGAAAGGAGCGATGCAAAATCTTGGAAAGGCGCCACTCTGACCCCCAGGGCCTGTCTGGTAAGGACCCTCTGCATCCAGAAAGGAGGGACGCTTCTCTTTGGGAGAGGGTGGTAGTGAGCAATTGAGCAACAATGTTGTGCTCACCAGTTTCACCTACTGAATCGTGCATTTGTTGTGTGGAGGTTGTTTTGGTGCTGGTTCGAACCAGAGATGAAAATCTGAGCTGGCACCTGTGACACACATCGGCCCTAACCTTGGAAGAGGAAAAGAGTGGTGGTACAGGAAGCTTCACAGTAAATCCTGTGGCATTCAGAAGGGTCTGTTGCCTGATGTCACTTTAATTGAGCAATAATAACTAAGTTAGGCCTAATAATATCTATTAAAAGATGAATTTTAAGTAGAGGAAAAATTCTTATCAGTCTCATAGCTAATGCCTTTAAAAACATCTTTCTGATACTGCAGTTATCAGTATAATTGTGTTTGAGTTGCAATTAGGGACCAATCTCTCTTAATCAAAAGCTTTTCCTGGTCACTGAGTATTAGCTCCAATACAGATGCTGAGTTGGGTGTGTCAGAGGGTGTCTGTGTGTCACACAGGGATCAGCTGGTCAGGAGAAAAGGGATTTTTCAACAGAATCTGTTTGTTTTCTTAATAATGGAGAAATACCAATTTTAATGCATTTCCTATAGGGACTAATGGTAGCTGGTTCTCAGAAGACCATGAGTGTTACTGAACAATTCTGTTCTGTGACTCAGAGGGTTAAACTGATGTTACACTGAATCTGCTGGGTAAGGCTCAGTTTAGAGAGGCTGACATGTACAAAGGGTAGGCAAGGCTCTTTTACTATCTGTTGATCAGGCGTCACTGTGTCAAATCCAGCAGAATCATGAAACTAGGAGTGGTGTTGGACCAAATGGACGATGTGGAGACATGCATGTACATTTAGTGATGGGGAATTACAGCTGTTGGATGAGTGACTGCCTAGGAGGCTTGGTTTTCTATATAATGATTTCTAATTTATTTAGTGATTAGCTGTGTAATTTTTAATTTGTAATCCTTGCAAACACTTCTCCTTTTGTTCCTCTTGCATATAGCTAAGTGATTTTAAAACTAAAACTGTTTACTGTGTCCTGTTCTGCATTTCCCTAAACCCACCTGAAGGTTTTTGTGGGAGTGGTAGGAAGGTCAAGGTGAGGTGAATGAGAAACAGCCCAGGTCTTTGGAGTTTCACGGTGTCAGCAACATGCACAAGGACAGGTCACAGCATTTATGCAACAAGAAGGGGAATATTTATCTTAAAGACATAAAATTCCTTCCCAAATTTCTCAATAAACATCCTAAATTCTCATGTAGAATAGATAGAAACATACATGCAATTTGTTGATTGAATGTTGAGTGGCACTTTGGACCACTAATTCACTGTCTTATTGTGGTTTCATCAGCAGAGGGGAATAGCCAGTATCTGCAAAAGGATTCACTGCTGGAAGCACTAAACACAGTGTTGCATGTCTGCTTCCTCTGACTCTACACCCTGTCCTCAATTCCCTCCATGGAGAAAATAGTTTGTTCTGCACCAAAAAAACCTGACTATATGAATTGTACCAGTTGTGACAGTTGTTACATAAAAAAATTTGGAAGTATAAAGCCAGCAGTGCCAAAATACTTGCTCCTCCTTTTCCTCATTCCTATTATTCCAGCTTTGTAGCCTACTCCAGTGATACACAGCGAGCACCAGGCAGAGTTTTCTGCACAGTTTTTACTCTGCAGATTTTGCAGATGCCATTCCTGTAAGAGTGTGACCAGTCAGCTCCCTGCACTTCCATCATCAACAGAGAACTACTGAGTCACAGGGGTGGGAAAGATCAAATGGGATGTGTCTGAGTTGCTGCCTTCCCTGCTGTGGGGATTGCCTCTGCCATCCCAACAGAGTCCGGGTTCCTTTCAGGGAAGGGTTAACCCATTTGCAAATACCTTCCCCTCATGCCCCCCACCCCAGTGGCCTCAGTTAACTGCAGGGAAGTGTCAAAACAAAAGCTTTGCATTGTTTGCTACATTTAATCTGTATCTTGTAGCTATTAGCCCTCAATAAACACTTTCTCAGCAGCTTTCAAGGGAACTGCAGGCACTCGGCAGTTTTTATGATCAGTCTTAGTGTGTGCAGGAGCCCTGGTAGCAGCCAGGCTTGGTGGCTCCTTAGGGTTGATCACACACCAGCACATCCCATTTGGTTGTCATCTACCATCAGGGGTGAGAAGTGAATGACAGCAGCCTCCCTGTTGCTAAATGGGCTTGGACTGTATTCAGAAAAGGGGTGGAAAAGAAAACAAGAGGAAAATATCCCCTGATATTTACCCAGAAGGGGTAATCTGACACCTGGACTGGTTGAATTGGGAATTTTGTAAGTGTTTTAAGGAAGAATCCTCCACTCCTTGTAAATGGGATTGGACCAGTGCAGCTTCTTGGCTTGCCAGGGCTAGATGCCATCAGGCCACTGCAACTAAAATTATCAAGTAGTACCATTCTTCTGTGTATCAGTTGAGCTAAACCCCTTCCTTCCTCTGCACTGGTGCAGAGGTTGCATCCTGGTGGAGAAATAAAGAGTGGCATTGCCAAAGAGGGTCATCTCTGTAATTCCCTAGGAGCCTTACAGTCCTTTTATTCCAAGTGAACAGCAAGGGGAGACCTCAATGCAAACAGGAGCAGAGAACACACAGAGAGGAAAAGGAGAAAAACCTGAAGGAGTACCAGGAGGAAACGAGAGCAGGAGTGAAGGCAGAGATCCTGTAGTTTGCTCTGAGAGAGGAGCAGCCAACAGGAAGACCTCGAAGCTTGAGCTGTCCACCAAACAGCAGGGAAGCAGATTTATGCAGTAGGATTTTGGCAGGGCTGAGAACAGGGATTACCCAAAATTTCTCCAGCCTCTAGATCACCGCTGCATAGTTTCTTCCTTCCTCCTGCAGTTGCTCTTCAGGGTTCTGACAGTTTCTCCACCTGGCAGCTCTTGCCACAGCCTGATGTGTTGTAAATGGATAGGCTCTGTGGCATTTCTGAAGGGGAAAGATTCTTGACCTCAGAGAGGATAATTGCTCTGCCCTTTAAAGAACACCATGTATTCCACAAAGGAGTGAGTGACATATGCAAAAGGAGTAATGTCTAAAGTGGTTTTTTCCCTACCCAAGTCATGAGCGCCCAGCGAAGGAACCGCTCTGCAGCACGTGTGGCTGCTGTGAGGCTGCACCAGGGCTGCCTCAAGCCAGGCATTTGGCCTCAAAACACTTGTTTTGGAGTCTTTTAGCTGCATGGACATGCCCAGGAGCTTCTCCTTGCCCATGCTGCTCCTCTTGGGGTTTGTTACTTTAATCAGGTAGCTTTTAATCATCAGGTGCCAAAACTGAGCCTCAACAAGCCAGGTGCAAGGGGCTCCAGGTAAACCTCGGTGCTGCCCCTCAGCCCCTGTCCTGTCCCACCTCAACAGCACTCTTGAGGATAATTTCCCTGTCAGCTGGTATAATTAGGTGCATGTTAGGACTAAAGTAGGAGTGAGTCTGCTGGTGTCTCAGACCCCAATAAACACAAGTGCAAAGATGCTTCAGCCCTGCATGAATCAGACGGGCCCAGAGTTGCTCCATAACTTGCTCAATGCACGTTTTATCTCCTGTCTCTGTGTATGGGATGGAATGGAATGGAATGGAATGGAATGGAATGGAATGGAATGGAATGGAATGGAATGGAATGGAATGGAATGGAATGGAATGGAATGGAATGGAATGGAATGGAATGGAATGGAATGGAGGGCTGCTGAGACTGTAGAGTGCATCTGGGAGGTGCTGTGCGGTGTCCTTAAATATTCAACCTAAAGGGAAATGTCTTCTCCTCTCAGTCAAAAACTCAAGGGGCTTCTTCCATCTCTTGTCGTGGTCCTTCCCGGATCCTGGGGGTTGGGTGTGACTGTGGATCATGTGTGGAGTAGAGAGATCATGTTCTTCCTTCCCAATAATGGGCATGTGGTGACTGCATCCACGATCACCACCTGCTGTGGGATGTGACCAGCTCACACAGCTGTCCATGGGCAGGAGCTTACACCACACCAAAGAGCTGGTGCTTCACAGCCTCTCTAAGTGCAAATGAAAACCAAGGGGATAATTCAGCTTGGCTCTCATCACCATTCATTGGCACAAGCCTGAGAACAGGGACAGAAAACATGGGAGAAGTGCAGGGCGAAAACTTGGAGCACAGAAAACATGATGGAGAAGCAACTGCAAAAAGGAAACAGGATTTTAGCTCCTTCTCTTCCAGCCTGGAGAGCTGCAGCTCACGCAGCGCTTCACCCCAAAGTGGGTGGTGCTGCTTGTGGGAGGATCAGAGATATTTATTTTTCTCATTCTGGTGGGATGTTTTTGTTATGAGGCAGTGGGGGAGAAATCATAGTGAAAAAAAAGTCTGGAGAAATAAGTGAGAGTGAAGGAATTGCTGCATGTTCCAGCGCTGCCATAAAAGAACTGAAAGAGCAAAATCCTGTTGCTCCAGTAAAGCAGCTTAAAACCACCATCATCAGAGACTGGGCATGAGAAACTGAGACAGCTTTGGTTTGTTAATGATTTTCTCTACTGGTTTTCATGCTCTGTTGCACCCACAGTGATTTTAGAAGATGTGCAGCCCCGGCTGATCTGTACTGATTAATCTTGTACTACAGAGAGCAGCAAGACCTGGTGAAGCTGTGAAATTTCTATACTTGGATATTGGGAAGGAGAAAAACAGTGCCAAACCTGATTAAACATTTTGAGACTTTTTAATTTGCCATTTTCTGCTTCCTTATAGTCACTTTCCTGGTGCTTTCTGGCACATCCTGGCTTTGTGCACACCTTTGAGGCATTCTGAATGGGGGAAAAAAAAAGCAGTAGAAATAGCCATAAAGCAGTAGAAATAGCAAGATGTTTTCAAGCAGGCACCTGTAAATTCAGATAGTAATAAACCCATAAGACCTCCACTGATGTAGTGGAAACTGAAATGGAAGATTGAGCAGAGTGCAGCATCCTGCCTCTGCAGCTCTTTGCAGGCTTAAAGAAAATGTAGACTCTGCCCTCATGATGAGTTGTCCAAGAATGCAAATTCTCTGAGTAATTTATTTTCAAAGAAGTTATTTTTGCCTTAAGGGCAGGTTAGACATGTAAAAATACAGTGTGTTCTCGAGGCACAAATTTCCAGATCAGTGCTGCAAATGAATCTGCCCACTGACTCTTCTTCCCAGTCCTGCTCCAGGCAGCTCTGTGTGTCTCATCACAAAATCTGGTCCAAAATATCTGTGTTACTATAAATGACTGAATTACTCAGCACTGATGTGCCGTTGTCAACAATGTGGCAAGAGCAGCAAGGCCAAGCCTCCCTTTTGATGGGCTGCTTTACAAACTGTGTAGGTTTTTGGGCAGGGAGATCTCCCATCTGGGAGGAGTCCATGTGGTTCTGGTCCTTGTTGCTGCTTGTGGATGCAGGTGTTTGTCCCCCAGACACAGAAGTTGCAGAAAGACTTGGTTTTTAACTGTCAGAAGGACACTTTCCTGTAATTCTGCAACTATTCAAATAGTGTTATTTGAAAAGTGGGTTAAACGTTATTCCTGAGACAAAGAAATTAAAAGCAAATCTTGGGATTGAATCTGAGCAAAGATGTGAAATGCAAGTATGGGGAGGAGTTCATTGAAGTGGAAAAGGAGAAACTGAGACAGAAGGAAGCTGGATACTGGCTGAGTAAAAGAGGGTGCAGATCCTTCCTTTTTCTGACAGCAAATAATATTTATGTACTCATAAATATTTCCTTTTTCCATCCTCCACTTCTGTTATCTTCAGGTAACAAGTAATGCATGTAAGGCTAGAACACTATCTCTGTTACTTCTGATATAAATAAATGTCTGATTCATTTTTGAGGCTGAAATAAAATAATGTAGATAAGACTTTCATATGTGACACCTCACTTTAATGAATGCAGCCTGGAGTGCCTTCATGATGGATGCTGGAGGGTCACAGCCTACATACTAAAAATCACTGGAATTACTCATTTCCATGCATCCTCTCTCATCCTTACTACACCAGTTGGGAGTAGCACAGAGATAATTTTTTTCCCCTGCTTTCCCTGTACTATCCAGGGGTTCTCACTTCAAAAGAATATCTGCATGAGAAGCTGTTATCCTAGACTGACTTTCTACTTATTTGAATGTGCTAAGCTACACCACAATTTATTTATACTCCCATGCAACTATATTACAAATCCTCTTGTCAGACTTTAGAAGCAAATTTCAAGCCCAGGTCTGTTTTTACAGCCTAAAATTGTACTTGAGAGTAGCATTTAGGTAGGTGGGTACTTTTGTTTAATTAGAAATCAATGTTTTGGACTATTGACTCCTTGCTCAAAGTTTCAGTGAATTGCCCAAGAGTGCAATTTCAAAGATGTCATTAAGGCAGTTTGTCAGGTTTAGTGGATCAGCAAATCCCAGGAATTACCAAGATTCAGCTGTTTTCTACTTTCACCTCTATTCTTGTCCAACCTAAATGCAGTTCAAGGACTTAAAAGTGCTCGTAATGCTGAGCTTGAACGCCTTGAAATTGTTTCAGCCATTTGATTGTCATTCCAGAGTCACACTGACACTGAAGGCTTCACTCTCAGGAGATGAAGGGCTGCTCTGTGAGATACATGGTGCAGCTGGCAGGCTTGGCTCAGGGGCCCAGATTCTCCCTGCTACAAAGGTCACACAGCCTTGCTTGGTTTAAGGACAGACCCCGGTGCTTGCACCAGAGAGTTCCCATTCTGTCCTTTTTCTGCTCCTCCTTTGATAAATTGGGGCAGTTTAGCTGCAGGAGGAGGGATGGGATTAGCTGACATTAATTAATAGCATCCTGTTGTTTCTTCAGAGTTTTTTCTAGTCATTGGAAAACAGCTGCTTCCCAGTGCTCTGTTCCCTGTGGGGCAACAAGGACCCTTTTGACACACTCAGACCTACAGTCACTGGATTGTTTAACAGATCCTGCCCATCTGGCCCCGTGGTTTTCTTTCAGTCAGAGCAAGAAGGATGACAGTGAACCCAGGATCCCTGTGACAATCTTGCCTTTCCTGGAGGGAGGTGCCCCTGGAAAGGAACAGATGATTTGTGACATTTTCACTGCTTGTATAGAGTATAATTAGGCATAATAAACAAGACCAGGGCAGTAAACCAATTTAAGAAGCACAGATGAGGCAGAAATGAGATGGCAAGTCAAACCCAGACATGAAGGGGATGGAAAGCTTGCATGGAGGGGTTCTGGCTGCAGGAGCGACTACAAAAGCTGGGTGGGTGTTCAGAGGTGAGGGTTGCACCAATTCCTTGAGAGGAGGACTGAGGTGAAAGGACGAGAAGCTGGAATGATGCTGACATTTCCCAAAGGACCTAACTGTACCACTGCCTTTCAGGATAGTTAATATCCAGGGATCAGTGTGGGGCTGGTAATGTTCCTCAGGGAGCCGGGGGGTGAGGTGAGCCTGCAGCAGGACGTGCTGGCTCCTGACTCCCACTGTGTCAGTCACCCCAGGACTTGGGGTTGTGCTGGATATAATCTGGAAAACGATCCAGAAATGGGCTGTCACTGTCACCAGGTGAACCACATACTGGATTACATCAGGAGGAATGGAGCAATCCAGTCTAGAGAGTTATTATCCCCCTCCACCTTGGCCTGCCGGGCTGCACCTGGAACAAGGTGTCCAATTTCTGGTTCCCCGCCAACAGAAGGACAGAAGGAGGCTAGGAAGCTGGAAGAGGGTTTTCCTGGAGGGCTGTCAGAATGTTCTGTGACCTACAGCAGATGTTTTGGAATCTGTGAGGGGAAGCTGAGGAAAGTGGCAGGGTTTTTTTGGCCAGCGAAGAGAAGGCTAAGGTGCATTTTAATAGCAGCTTGCAACTCTCTGAAGGGCAGTTTCAAAGGTGATAGAGCCAAACTCTTCTTAGTAGTCACAGATGGTAAAAGGAGGAGGAAAAGGCAAGAATTTGTGCCTGAGGATCAGGCTCAGCAAAAACTCCCTCAAGAAGTTGGTGTGGTACTGGCACAGGTAACCTAGAGAGGCTATGGCCTCCCTCCTAAGAGGTTTTCAGGAGTCTTCTAGTCAAAGCCATTGTTGACCTGGTCTTGGTGGATACCAGACCTATTTTGAGTGGGACGTAGAAGGAGGGGCCTCCAGACATCCTTTCCAACCAACATTTCTGTGATGCTCAGTTGTTCAGCTGCAAGGAAAGCTGAAGTTGCAAATATTGTGGCTGTACATCTTTTCCCACCCAATTCTCAATGCAGGCACAAAATTGTTCTTGTTTTGATGAACATTCAAGAGCAGAGTGACTTCTTGGTGGATGTATTTGTGCAGCTGATTTGGAGAAGGGGACCACTGCAAAGCTGAAGCCCAACAGCAGCACATTTACTGGGCCAACAGAGGCAGCAAGGTGTGTGTGTTTCCTACAACAGGTACCCAGGCTGTCTTCTGGCTGTTTCATATGCATTAAGCATCACCCTGAGAGTCCTGGGCAGTTTTTAATGCCTCCTGAGCTGAGCAGTGTCTGGGCACCCCTGGCTGCTGCCCCACCTCGTCCCAGCCCCAGGAATTGCAGTGGGACTCAGTTTGTATGAGCTATCTGTCACTATAGCAACTCCTCACTTAACCAGTCCCTGCACTAAAAATAGATCACCTTGACCTCAAGGAAAGAAAACCAAAGGAAATCAAAAGGGGCAGTGATAGCAAGAGCTCTAGAGTCAGGTATTGCCTGAAGTCTGGAGCATTTGAAACCTCTTAGGAATAATCTGCCACATAAAGCAAATATTTCAGGGGAATCTCTTGGTCCAGAAGCCCCCGTGTCACTGGGTTTGAAGCTTTAGAGAAGGACATGACTTTTTATCAGAGGGATGTTTGCAGCTATCACCCAGCACACGTGATGTGAAACCCTGTAGGATGTTGTTTAGCTGGTTAAGACATGTAAGGGATTTTATCTTCCCTATAAGCAGATCTGCAGCTCTGCCACTAGAGCTGATAGCCTCCTGTGCTCTTGTATATAAGTTATCAAAATCCCTGCTCGTTTATGAAATTGTTGCTGGTGTCTGTGAGTGACCCAAACCTGAAAAAGGCCAAATACTGTTGGTGAAGTAGCTGCTATCTCACATTGCAGTTAAGGGGAGCTGAGTGTTTTGGCACCTGATAGGGACAGGGCCCTCTGTAAGGGACGTGTAAATGATACTTGATCCTATTTTTCCTCCAAACCCAGCTTACATCTTATCCTCATGAAGATAGGGCAGTCAGTGTGAAGGTAAAATAGCAACAAATTAAAAGTTTGTTAAAGAACTACAGAATTAACTGAAAAGGCCTTTGATGGGAAAAGAACAGAATTTGTATAAAGACAGCTCATATATCACAGGCAGCACATATGATGCTCAGGAAAGGGTTAATTTACCTTGTAGAGATGACTGGAATTAGCATCAGGTATTCAGCATTATCCCTCAGCAAGAGTTTACCCTTGATAAAGGGCCAGATTATATTAATGACCTTTTAGGGCTGACAGTTTGCAGACACAGCAGATATTAAAATGAGTGGGTGCTTAACTGCCCCTGCCCTGTATATATTGATTCTTGTTTTATTTAGTAGTATAAATTGTGTCTTTTATATTTAGTTAGTCTTCCAAGAACTAAGATAAGCAGTTTTCAATGCTGACATGCACCTGTGCAACAGGAGAGGGTGAGAGGTGGCACCAATCCCTAATTCCCTCCATCCTTTTCAAGGATATTATTGCAAAATATAGAATTAGCTCTTGAGATATCCATTGCAAGATATAGATTCGTTCTTCTGCTTTTAAACTATCTAGGGATCAGGCCCATATTCCTCACCTTTCTCTTCACCAGGTGATCTTTTTAATCAGCTTTGGAGCAGTGAAGGATCTGCACTGCAAAGTTATTGGATATCCTAAGGGTATTCCCAAACAGCAGGCATGGAGGTGTGAAAAGAGAAATGTAAATTTTGTAAAGAGAAGAAAATCATTCATTGAAAAGGTCCTGTGATGCTAAACCCACCCCAAGCATGATTCCAGCCCTCTGTCACTGCATTTTGGGGAGCAAAAGCTTTATCAAGGTTTGGATGAATGTCTCTAACACACAGATGTCAATGAGAGCAAATGAACTGTACATATCTTTCAAAGACTTGTATAGGTGTAGCCACAAATCTGCTGGAGATTCTGGATGTCACTCAAGGTGACAGTGCTATATGTGCCAAAAGGCAGAAGTTCCCCCAAATTGCAGGAGTTAGTGCCAATAAATGCCCTGTCTATTGCTTTTATTCCCAGCTCCAGCCTGGCAGCAGATTTGGTACAGTTAAAAAATTTGCTGTAGGGAACAGCAAGTATCAGTATTCTTCTTACATGATCTTTTCATGACAGTAAACTGGTTTTTACCTCACTTAGCTGGAAAGATTATTAGAAGTGCTTCTGCTGCCTTTAAAGCTGCTGCTTCCACTGAGATGCAGTAAAACTCCCCTTCATACCCCAGAGCAGGTGATAACTTTCTCCTGCTGTCAGATTTGGGTATATTTTCTTCTCTATTTTCTCCCCTTCTCCTATAACAGGATACCAGAGTTTTCCTTTCTATCAGCCAGGTCCTTGTTTAAAACTTCCTGGAGATCTTCCAGGCAATGGTAATAGGAAAACTGGAGACTATGTGAAGTCTCTTTCAAATTTAAGGGTTGTAAACAAGGGTCTTATTGTAAATCATTACATTTTTTTCTCAAAATAAACACCAGTCTGATACAGAGCATAAAGCAAAGCAGCAACATACCCATACAAGAAATCCCAGCAGCATAAACTAACCTCAAGATCTAAGAGACTAATACAGAAAAACTGTAAAATACTCAAGACTGACAAAACTAATCCTAACTGAGGAGGCTTGTAGAGAAATGATGATATTATGGGTTTGAAGTGCCAGCTGAAATGAAAGCCTGGAAAACAATGAATGAGCAGCACTCTTTAATATTTAATTACAAAACTCTCTGGGAGATCAAGAGATGCTGCTTCTCTGTTGGGTGGAGCTGGTGAGTGATCAGGACTTGGAATGATGCACCTGGTGCTGGCTCCTGGCCAAAAATGAGATGTGGGAGGCTCATAGATGAAGGGGAAAGTCAGCCTAAACCAGAAGAGAATTAGGCTGAAGAAATCATACCAGTGGATGTTCTCCCTCCATGTGGGGATAGGGAACAGCCTCAGTCTCACTGCAGCTGCCAAGGTGGGTTTGTGTCCCTGCCTCATCCTTGGGTGACCACACAGACTTGAGTGTGCCTCTGCTGCAGGCCTGCTGTGCAAAATGACTCCACAGAAGCCAACTTTAAATTAGCTGATTGCCAATTTAAAGGAGAGCAGCAGCTTCCCAACTGCCCCATGATGGAGTTGGTAATTCACCTCACTTCCCAGCTCTGCTGACACAGCTGTGTTTAAAGGTGACTTGGATCCATCCTCTCTGCATTGCAGGCAGGACAATTCCAGCTTGCTTTTTCCTCCCCAGCTTCCTTCCTAATAGGAGTCAGGAATGCACCAGGCCTGATCCTCTCATTGCTGTCGCAACATCGTGTAACCATAAACAGGCCACCTAAGCTTGGACTTGACTCTTCACACTTCTGAGAACAGCAGCCTGAGCTCCTCATCCTGGATTCCAAAATAAACACAGAAAGGAGGATGTGACCTCAAAAGGCATTAAATACTCTGCAACAGTTGGTGCTTCTGAAAATGAAATTTAATGCCTGCTGTCTTTTTACCCCTTCTTTTAAGACCTTTTCACAGACCCTTGACTAATTGGACCAGCACATATCAACATATTTAGGTGGCTGGAAGGTTTTGGCCTTCAGCCAACAACATGAGCAACTCCTTGTCATTGTTTTATTTGTTCAGTTGTAGATCATGGAGTACCTCTAAAAGATGGGCACCATTAGTATCATTTCACAAATGGTTAAGTTCAGGCTGTCAAAAATAAGGTGGTTTATCATAACCATTGTGTGGATGGCACTAGGATAAAGGCACGTCCTGCTTGGGTGTAAGGTTACATTACTATTTTTACTGCTTTGAAACTCACTTTCAGTTAAAGGACAAGAAAAAGTGTACCAGATCAGGCCAATTATCCATCCAATTCAGTCTCTTTTTGTGCCAAGTGCCACTGACACAGGTAGTGTAAGAACAGGACAGGAACATAAGGGACATTTCCCTTTGTACTCTCCCAGCCTCCAGCACTTTGTGGCTCACATCCTAAGCTAAAGCTGATGCTCGGTAGGCTTTAAATAGTTTCTTTCCAGGATCTTGTCCAATTTCAAAACCAAACTTCTAGCAACTACAACAACATCTGTTCTGCTGTTTAAGAATGTGATATTTCAGAAGTATTTATTCCTATTTGCTTTGAGCCACGTGCCAATTTTATCTGATGCTCCTTCCCTGTTTACCATCTCCATCCCGTGCCCAATTTTACAGGCTTCTGTCATATTCTTTGCTTGCAGTCATATTTTCCTAAAGTGTAGAGTCACTTTGGACCTTCAATCAACCTTATCAGCCTTTTCTGCATCCTCTCTGGCTTTACTGAGTCCTCTTTGAGCTTGCTCAGTAGAAACCCAAGGTCATCTATTGCAATGTATAACTGCAGCTCACTCTGCACTTCTGTATCATGAAGCACAGCCCATAAGTGACCAGTTGGACAGGAGAAGGCCACCACTGATGCCACCCTTGGGCCTGACCCAAAATAAGGTTATTTTTGTTCTGCAGCTCATCTATTTACCTCGGTAGATTGTCCACTCTGGTATGCAACCCTTGGCCACCCAAGGCACTGCTTACCTAAAAAGAAGCAAGCTTGGCCCTTGTGGTGTATTTTTCTCCTACACTGATGAACAAGGAATGGGTTCATTTGCAAGGTGGGACGTGTAAGGGGAAAAGCATTTCTTGGCTCACTGATAGGATTAGGAAAGTAGCTTTGTAAGACCTGTAATAAGGGCAGTCAAAAATAGTTTCCTGTCTAGCAGATGGGAAAATGATAAAACCAAAAAGTGTTATTATGTGATTTATCTATCTGGAAGATTTAACTCAATAACTGGAAAGCTTTTTGCAAAGAAAAGGCAGATCAGACTGTCTTGAAAACAAATTCAACTCTGCACACAACTGTGCCTATAGTAAAATAATTCTCTGAGAAGTGGAGTTGTATATTTATTATTTCCTTGGCTTGTGTCTGACTATCTAATCAGTCTTTGTACATGTCAGCTGCCCATCCGTAATAAGAAAGTGCTGTGTGGATTGTGTGAAGTGGAATTAGAAATGTGATAATCAGCCAAACCATTGGAGGCAATGTAAAGGCTGCCTGGTATTTGCATTCCTCTAGCTGAGGAGAAAAAACCTTATACGTGCAAATGAGTTGTTGGGTTTGGTTTTTTTTTCCCTTCCTGATATGTTATAAGCAAATTTCTCCTGAAGCAGCACTTCCCTGACAGAGGGCCAGCTCACACTGGGGTGCCTCCACGCCTGGTTAGACCTGTTCCAGCCTGGTGGTGACAGCTGTGCTATTACTCATACACCAGGTGATGTGGCAGATAGAGGCACAGAGATGTATATATGCCACGGAAAAAACTGCTGATGGACAGGTGGGCCCGTGGTTTTGTCATGAGGACACCACAATTAGCATTAGAAAATCTGTTTTCCCGTCTGTACAATTCTGATAATATTAATCCATCCCATCAAGATGTTCTGAAAATAATGAAGAATTACAAAAGAAGCCTCACTCTGTGATCCTCATGGTGCCTAAATTGTTATTGATCCTGATGTGAGCAATCTGCCAGTTACCTGTTTATTCTTCAGCCTCAGGATTTTCTGTCCATACCCTCCTTGGCTCCTTTCTTCCCATTTTTGGATTCCCATCACTGTTACAAGGTTACCAAGGTATAAGGAGAGACTGTAAGCACAGGTCTGATGTTGCAGAGGGAAGGTGTGAAGTGCTGAGCAGGTAAGAGCAAGGTTAGAAGTGATGAGTAGGACAGGTTCAGCCAAGTCTGATCCTAAACTCAGTAGCAGCTCTGTATGGCTACCACACCCTTCCTGGGTGCAGGAGGGGAAAACTGTGGGTGAGCCACTGGTGTGCTGCTGTTCAGTCCCTGTGTTCAGCCCTGCCCATACCCAGTGTCCCTGCTTGCCATGGGAAGAAAATGAGACAGAAATAGGTGAGACTTGAAATGAAGAGCTTTTTCATTTTAAAGGTTTTTGTGACGAGGCCTGTACTGACATACACCCCAGGGCAGACCTTGCTTATCAAATTATTCTTTAATGTACGTACTTTTAAACCATTCCTAGAAAGTATCCATATTTATAAAAGGCAGAATTTGACATTGCTCTATACATAAAGAACATTCTCCTCCCAAAAGCTGCTAATCAGCTAAATGGAAATGAGAAAGTTTTTGCATGTTTTAATGGTTTGGATAACTAAAAGATAGATGAGGTGTCAGCTCACCCTGCATCAGGGCAGATTTCTGTTCCTTGCTGGGTTTCATGACCCAACACAATCCCCCTCCTGCCGTGAAGAGCTGGATATTTAAGTTCTCAAGGGTACAACCTGAGAGAGGGAGAGAGAATAAACAACTCCCTTTATGCAATTCTAAGAGAATAATGGGACAGGTCTGTATCCATTTTTTTGGTTTCTGAAATTCAGGCTCATTATCCCAGCCTGAACCTGCTCCCTGCTCACACTGATGCTGTGTTTAGTGGCAGGTGCCGGAGCTCATCGCAGCTCCACTGGCATCTGGAAGAGCAGGAAATACAAAGGGAATTTTAAGCCTGCAATGTAGGAGACTGCCTGAAGAGCTCATAGCTGAGACACTGTGCACCCATGGTTGGAAACAGGAACTCACAGGAGTTCTTGGATTCATTCCACTGTCTAGTGGCAAAAGGAACATTTCAGGACAGAGGAAGCTGATTACATTCTTCGCAGTAATATTCTTCTTCAAAGAGACTGACATGTCTTTCTGGTTAAACAGAAATATGAGCTGACAAAGGGAGTTATACACTTGAAAAGTAGCAAATCTCAGCTCTGTGTTGCTTTCTCAGGTATTGTGAAGGATGTGAGAACAAAATAGCTGAGTTTTATTCAAATGCAATATTTTGCAGGAAAGTGATATGATTGATTCCCCCCTTGCTCTCAGTCTCCTACAGCTCTTTTCAGCCTTGAGAAAAGACTAGACAAAAGAAATCTGACCCACTCAATTTTAAAGCCCCTTAGGTGAGGTTGTTCAGGAAAATGTGTTGTCATAAGAAGAGGGATTAATGGAGCAGATGAAAATCAGAGTTGTGTTCACTGCACTGGTAGCTTGAGTTTACCCCAGCTGACTCCTGTCACATGCAGGAGGTTCTAACTTCAGCTGAGGGATGCTCTAAGGTTGAGCTGCTGTGCTCAGAGGGGACTGTGTTGCTGACACTCAAACTGGAGCAGGGAGGGGGCAGCTGAATTGCAGAGGGGCTGCTGTCCCTGCTGACACTGCTCAAGTCAGTAGGTCCTTTTTTTTTTTTTTTTTTTCTGTCATTCACAGGGAAGAAATTAAATATAGTAAGTCCTGGTTAATAGTGGCAGACAGCTCCTACAGGAGAGGGCAAGGAGCACAAACAGGGTAAGAGGGGATGTTGTGAGGGACTGTAGCAGGATGGTGGCAATAACTGGAGAATTTGACCAAGACTAATTGTGTATACATGCAAAGTTTTTAGTGTTACTTACCCAAAACACATTTTGACAAAATATTTCTTTTCAGAGGTCTTATTGTAGCAGTTCCAAAGAGTCTTTACAATCTCTTTGCTCTCTGCCCCAATGTGTCATGCTCTGGGGTAGTGATAGCAGTTTCAGTCTTCATGCTCTGTTTTTTACAGAATATCCTACGTGTCAGACACAGAAAGATGAAGGAATTCTGTCAGGAAGGATTCAGTATCAAAACCAGAACTGAAATTTTAAATTTTTCTATTTCAAATTGCACTTCTCTGCTCACACAAAGGAGACCTTTTCTGGTGAAAAGACCTTTTCTAGGTGAGCTGGCTGGCTCACCTAGTTTGTGTATAACAGGTGCTTCTATTTAAACTAGCATTTCTGAACCCCCATTTTTCTTGGGCTTTTTTGTATCATAGCACTCATTCACTCCTGCTTGTTGCTTGAGAAGACTTTGGAGAGTAGACCAGACAAACTACATCTCCTCCTTGGGTTACAAAGCAGGTAGCTCAGGGCCTGGTTTGCTCAGGATGCCTTCAGTTGTATCAGTGCCTGTTTTCCATCTTCATAGCCAAAGACAGTGTTTTGTGCTCAGTTATCTCATCCAAGTATCTTATCCTCAGGTCTCCCATTGGTATGTGTTTCCCATGGGCAGGTGCATTTGCAGAGATCTTTGCTAATTTTTCCAACAGAAATAGTTTCATGGAGGGTAGAAGGACAAACACTGACTTCCTGCTGAACAGTGATTTAGTTATTAGCAAGTAAGAGCAAGCAGAGAAACTCAGGCAGAATGAGATTTTTGTGGGTACTGTGTCCCTTTAAGTGTGAGATTATATTTTGATGTTTGGGAAAACCAAATGGACGCATGGAATAATCCTTAATTCTGCAATTATGACAGATATTGCTGAGCACACAGAGAGGAAACCAGCATATTTTAATGCACTTTGTGGGCTCTCTTGGAGGAAATCTGAAGGCTTGTGTGAGTGTGTCTGCCTCTGACATGCTTTGATGACATACAGCCACCTTGCAGGTGTAGTGAGTAGGCTTTAATTTAGTTAAATCAGGCAACCCTGTGGCAGGGAACTCTCTGCATAAACACCCCGAGGTGCTGGCAGGCATGGTGAGTGCATGGTTGTGTTTTCACATCTCTTGGTTGTGGTGCAGACATGCTCTTGACTGCAATCAGTATGTTGTTTGCCCAGATTCTTTTGTATTGTGAAGTTTAAAAGGATGCTCAAGAAAATATTCTGCTGGGTTTCAGGTGACTGGGATTGCCATTTCAGATTGGGGTGTTGATGCTTACTGCTTAGAAAAGAGAGAGGGTAAATGGAAGGTTTAGATTTTGTTGATCAGAGCATGCTGGGTGATTTTGGATAAATCAGATAAAAATTTTCCCATTTAGGTGTTCAGCTCATTTCCTAAAACCCTGTGGCAAAATGCCAGAAAAGTCCTCAGTAGTGCATTGGAATCTCTGAATGCAGTGAGAGCCCTCTGCCTTAGCTAGGGCACTTGGGCAATTATTTAAATAATTTCTATGGATCTGGGTGTCAGATCAAGCTTACAGTTCTTGCCTTAAGCTCTCTACCCAACTGATGGAAAATGTGCAAGAGTGAGCTCCCTATTCTGAGGCTGCATTTCGTAAGAGTGCTAAATGTGGAGGGAGATCCTCATTTGGCAGCATTCATACTACATTCACCATCATCACCAATCTTCCCTAACTTAATTTAGCTGAACTAGCAGCATCTGATGCACACTAATATAGGATGGAGATTTGAAGAGTCACTGATGTGAGGCAATTAGAAAATGATGGTTGATGCATTGTAAGGCTTTTGGAAAAGGAGCTGGTATTTGCTGACCCTTTGCTGCATCCCCAGTAAGCTTTGAATCATCTTGCAGTTCTGAGAAGGAGTCTGCAATTGCAGTGTCCTCTGCTGTGGGTATTTCTGTAGGGAGAGGCACATGAGCTGTGCTGCAGCTCATGGACTTTATTTTACCAGTGCAGCCAGGGAGGGAGAAGCAGGACATGTAGCCAAGAGCCTAAAAGTCAAAGGCATGCTGATGCTTCTGGTGGGAAGGAGGTGTTGATAGCACAAGTAGTAATGCCATGTGTCACCAAACAGCAATAAAAAACCAGGAACAGGTTTTCTTCCCCAGAAAACAAGTTTCTGAGAGATTTGTGAAAAGGAGGTGGAAGTGTCAAGCTCCCAGAACTGGAAAGAAAGGAGCAGAAGCTGTGAAAGTTGTTTGGCTCTTGCTTTCTAACTCCCTGTGTTTCATTCTAAAGATTTAATGGGCTGTTGAAGGTATGTGGGTGAGTTCTTGGAATCTAATCCACCTATAAAAATCTCAACTGGTTCTGTCAGTCCTCATTAGCTGACATAGAGCTTCCTCCATTTCAGCCTTTCATCTCACCATAGAGGAGGTTTGCAGGTGGGGCCTCTCCTTTCCTGCCTTCTTGGGCACATGCTGAGCACGACTCTTCCAAAAGCAGACTCAGTGTGAATCAAGCTCATGTGATGCTTGAACCTGAAATACATGAGCTATGGATCACAAACTTCTACTCTTCTGTGATTTTATGTTATATATAAATTACATGTGACTAGGCTTTCCTGTTGTCATATGGTTTCAACCCAAATATTATGCCACACTAGGCACAGAATTTCAGTTGTGTGTAGGGAATGGTAATGCACAAGATTCTAAAGCAGTGTGGTTGTGCACAAGTAACTGGTGACAGACCATGTAATGACACAGCCTGTTGGGCTTTTCAGTGAGTTAGTCTGTGTCTATATGGGTTTTAATGCTGTAGGTAAATGTAGGTTTTCATGGCATTAAAAATCACAGCAGCATTTCTGGGCTTAGCTTCTCAACACTGTAAAAGCTATCTTATGTGAATAACTCATGGAGGGACTATTCATAGCAATAACTGCTTCTCCCAGCCCTTAGGATTTCTGGTTTATTTTGCATAAACATTGCCATACAGACAGGACAGGGAGCATCTGTCCCGCTAACATTATGGAATTCAACTTTTTATAGGAGATAATATTGAAATACAGACATGGAGGTGGATGAGTCAGAGGTGGCAATCAGCAGAGGGGCTTCAGGGCAGAAATGTGTAGCTGGTTCTTACTCCAGGATCATATTTGCCTGGGATTGCTGTTATGATTTTTTTCTTCTTAGAAGATGTAATAGGATCTGAATTATACTTCCTGTTTAAAAAGCATCAAACTGTACCGTTCCTTCTGCATAACCAGCAGAGTTACTTTAGATTGTTTTTCAACCCCTATTAAAAGCACAGGGTTTGGCAGTCAGTCAGGCTGGGTCTCAGGATTTTCTATGACTAAATTCCTGGTACTGAGTATTGGAGCCTGGCAGTTATCTGTAGCTGTCTGACAAACACTTGCTTGTCTTCAACTGTTCTCACAGGCAGCTTTACTCGATTTCCACGAGGGTTTTTTTGGCAGCCACTTAGATCTAAGAATACATTATCAGTCTCCATCCAGATCCCCATAACTTGTAAACCAGGCAGCACTGAAGCTCTCTGGAGGGAGCAAAGGGGAGAATCTTCTTTGTGGGCTGTGGTTTGGTGTGTCTTGGTGGCGGTGGTTGCCTCTGTCCCTTTGTGAGAGCATCCTTAGCCTTTCATCAGCTTGGATCCAGCGCAGCCATAAAGTGGTGGAAGGCAAAAAATGACTTGCCAAGGCAAAGCTGCTCTCAATGAGCTGAGAATATGAACACACAGACCTTGCTGGGGAAGGTGTGAACTCGTCCCTCTGTCCACAGCCATGCTTTGGCAGGTTTGGCCCATCTCTACCCCATCCTTGCTGCAGCAGAGGCCAGAGATGTCTCTAGCAGAGCCTCTCTGTATCCCGCTCCTCCCAAACTGCGTTTGCCTGGTTTTACAGAGACTTTTCACCTCTGTGTCCGGCAGGTTTGGCCGCGGCAAGAAAGCACGTGCTAAATTCTCAGCACGCAGCAAGGAAGGCAAAAATGGGAGGTTTAACCTCGGGGTGTGTCACCCAGGCATGCCCCAAGCCCAGGTGTCTCTCTCTGTTGAGTGCTGTAATATTTATCCCGCTGCAGCAAGGCTGCCAAGCCATGTGGCTTAGCAATTGGACGTGCAGGCGGATTATTCTTCGACATGTGCAGAGAGGCACACCTACCAAGCAGCATGTTTGCCCACATTTGAAAGAATCTTGACTTAAATAAGAGGGATTACAACATTCAGTGTTCAGTCTCAGGCTGCAGGAGTGATTTTAATTAATGAAATGGCACCGGGACAAGTTTGGGAGTTGTGTAAGAATGTAAAATCAAACATAAAGGAGTCGTGGAAAGGCATCTCAGCACAGCTGTGAAATGAGTGAGGCACCTTCACTGCCCTGTTCTGCTGTGCATTTGGTGCTCAGGATTTAGAGAAGTGCCACTTTATGTAGTGGCAATAATATGACAAATATGGCATGAATTGAAAAGTGTTTCCACTGCTTGTGGGATTCCTCTTGCTGACTTCTGATGGATCTGGGTTCCATAGTCCTTCCACTGACCCACACGATACCCTTCATGCTGGCTGGTGGGATTATAATTGTGTTTTATCACTCCCCACATTATTGCTTTATAAATGCTTTTACTTCCACTAGGGAGGGTATCAATTTCTTTTTAATATCATAGGTCTTTCCATTTCAGTTTCTTTACCACACCTTATGGGACATCAGAAAGAATGGCTTGTTTTTCTTCTTTTTTCTTAGACATGGCTTTATGCTAAAGTCCCCAAATTTCTCTAGTGTAGTTTTACACATAGGAAATCTGAAAGATGTCCAGCCTGGATTTTTATATGGAATGGTTGTTCTAAAAACCTGAGTTATGATTTTTTTTTTTAAATTATTTACATGAGTACAGTTACAGGCAGCTGGAAGTTGATAATCTGTAAATCTGGTAGCAAATCAAATGTCACAGCCAAATCAAAATAGAGTCCCTGACTATGACTGAAGTTATAACACACATTTCTACAGAAACTAATGCATGCATGGCAAACACCAGCTATACTTAAGTAGAGGCAAAAAACACCATCTCATAATACAGTAGTTTAAATTCTTTTGAATTTTAAAATATTGGGGAATAAAAGTGGCAGAGACAGTGCAAGTCAGATATGAACAACTTGCTCTAGAAGTTACTCTGAGGCAGGAAATGCATTAGCAGCTATGTAGAGTGAGTTGTTAACTCACTTGGAGTCCAGGTAATGTTCACTGGAAGTCTCTCTATTGATTTTTATTGGGATTTAGATCATGACTTTTTGCTTGAGAGTGAAAGGAGAGAGGGAATCAATCACAAACAGTTTCCTCTCTTCCAAAATACAGCTTCACTAAATAACAACAATAATTAAACAAAGCAGCTTGTTGTGGCTTGTTCCATCAGTTTCGTAGATGTGGAGCACACGTTTCAGTACTGCTAAGATGGTGTAGTATTCTATTTTACATTTTGCTAATATTTTTTGTATGAAATTCAAGAGGTTTCTTAGATATCCATAGCATGACATAGCAAGTCAGAAATCATCACTGTGTGGTAGGTAGGAAATGTCCCCAGGATTCACAGAAAGGGAAGCAGAATCAGAGGTAAATAAGATTGTGGAGCTGGAACACTTTTTAATTTCCCTTGTTTTTATGTCCTATACCATTACTTCAGTTGAACATTTACAATTTTTTGTGACCATAACTCATGAGTAATTGCTGGGTTTATGATCATATTATGTACAATGGAAGTCTGATTCTTGCTTCATAAATAGGTACAAATCAGCAGTAAGTTGAGCTATTAATTTTTCATACATGTATATAAATGAGAAAACAAATCAAAAGTAATTTATGAAGCAGAATTATCAGTCTAAATTTATTGCAGCTTACTTAATATCTAATGTAGTCTCTAATGTCCCTGGCTTCTGGAATCATGTTACTTTATAAAAACTTTAATTTTCTTTCTTCAAAAAAAACGAAAGAAAAATAAAAGCTTGGGGTTTTTTTTTTTTCTTTTTTTTGGTCTCCTTGGAATTTATGGCCCCTCAAAGTGGAGAGAAATATTGGAAAGACTTAATGTTTCAAAAGAAGAAAATATAGGAATCCTGACATTTATAGGTTTAAATACTATGACACGTTAAGGGTTGAGCTGGTGATTTTTTGAGGCGTTTGAAGCCAGTCTTAGTGATGAATTCAGTGTGTGCACACAAATGTGTTCATCACAGCTGGACCACATGCATTAAAATGGCTGTATAGGCCCAATGGACTTTTGTTTGTTTCATCATGGGACGTGCCCACAGAAAACCAGGCAGCTAAACCAGAAGTTGGCTCCATCATCAGAGCTGCATTGCACAGGCTCCACGTGCACAGCTTTAGGCACAGTTCTTTGAAAATTTTGGCTCTTGGTCTGGGTTGTGCAACACTCAAGCGAAGGTGGCTGAGCTGCCTTTGGTGCCAATCAATGAATGAGTTAAAATTGGACTGGCTTGTGAGACATCTACGTCTGATCCAGTGTTTTGGTGGCTCTGCTGTGGCCATATCAAGTCCACTTATAACAACACAGCTATTGAAATGCTGGGTTATATTTACATTCGAGAGGGGAACGGTTGGTCGGTGTTGCTGTACCTAACTCGGAGTGTGAGATCCAGCATTTGTGCCAGGGGATCTGGAACACCCTGAGCAAAACAAGGTGCTTGGGAGCACATTCAGCTCGGCCACGCTCTGGTGTCACGGCCAGCAGAAGCCACAGCTCAAGTGACAGTCTTCCCTCCTGCAGGAACTAGATAAAAAGCCTAAGAATAATCCAAACCTAGATTAGTTACATTGACTTCTTAAATGACCCCCTGTGAATCCCAGAGGGAATTGTTTTGAAGAAATGCTTGACAAGGTCAGCAGCTCAGTTTGGAAATGGCAGAAAAACCCGCCCTCAGCTTCAGCAGAATGGCTGGGGAGACTTTTAGGTCTGTTCACAGAAGTGAGGGTGGAGCTGGCATCCTCCGGCAGAAAGGGTAAGGTCCCCATTAGAGACAAGGCATGAGGATCCCCTGGGAGTAGGACTGGAGCAGGGGGAAGTGAAAAGAGCATATGTACTTTGTTATTGAAATGGGTATTTATTGCAGAGAAAGTTACATGGCATCTCAGTGAAATTCACTCGTTTCTGTCTGCAGCACAGACCTGTACTTTGCAGCCTTGCACTGGTGGGGGTAACTGGCAAGCCCGGGTGCCACTTGAAGTCAGGTCAAATGAGAACCAATTTCATTATCCAAGTGGGATGAAATGTACAGAAGATGGAAAGCAGATGAGATCTGAAAGTCCCCTAGAGCAAGACAACCAAATAAGCAAATTCATGATTAGCCACATTTCAGACCAGAGTCATCCCGTGTGTTTCCAGCACGATAAGCATGTGCTTTTCCCACGAATTTCTGCGGCACGTTCCATTTTGCTCGTTATCGGCAAGCCGGCCTCTCACAAAGCCAAATATCTGAGCAGGGAGTCATCTCCATGGTGCTGGAGGGATCAGATTCGCAGCCCGAGAGCAGCGGGGGCAGCTGAGTCAATGGCAGGGGCCGACCCCAGCAGCCCGCCAGGACCGGGCAGCTCCGCGTTCCAGCGGCCTGCCAGGACCGGGCAGCTCCGCGTTCCAGCGGCCTGCCAGGACCGGGCAGCTCCCCGTTTCAGCAACCTGCCAGGACCGGGCAGCTCCGCGCTCCAGCCGGGCAGCTCCGCGTTCCAGCGGCCTGCCAGGACCGGGCAGCTCCGCGTTTCAGCAACCTGCCAGGACCGGGCAGCTCCGCGTTCCAGCCTGCCAGGACCGGGCAGCTCCGCGTTCCAGCCCGCCGCGGTGGGAGCGCCGCCAGCCCCGGCTGCCCAGGAAAAGTCGTGAATTAATGCCTGGCTCCGCCGAGGAGCAGCGGTGTGCTGGGGCCTCTCGGGAAGGAAGGGAATGCACTGGTCTGTGCTTCTGTCCCGCGCTCAAAGAGTAGCTTTTTAACCCTGGGGAGCATATAAATACGGGGTTTGTAAACAGAGCTGTGTAGGTTGTTATTATGGTCTACATCTCGTTGCGGATAGTGCTCTACATATTTGATGTAAATGGTACAATGGGTCTGGCTCCAAAAGAAATGTGCAGCTCAAGGGATAAATTGCATCTCTGTTCTCAGGGGAGTAAGAGGTGCTGCTCTGGTTAAGTCTAATGGAAGCTGATTTCTGCAGAGCCCAGTGTATTCTACTGCTGATGTCCTGCCTTTGTTGGGTTTTGTTTCACATGACTAATTAACCATACTGCTGCTTCCAAGCACCTGAGACCCCTGTGAAGTTTGCAGTTTGATCAGCTGATATGTATTGTGCCACAGGTATAAACAACCTTAGTGCATTAAACCAACACTTCAAGCAGTTCTGCAAAAACTAGGAAAACTTTCCTAGGAAGAAGTTCTCCCTGCTGAATGATAACTTCATGTTCTAGCAAAGTTTCCACCACCAAATGTGGCTTTGGTCTTTAAAAATGCCTGTTGTTCTAAGCAAACGTATTATCGCTCTTAGGAGACAAAACATGCATTGCCACATGTTTAAGGCAGTTGTATTAGCAAATATAATCCCCAGAGAGAAGAGAACTGCAGCCTGGCAGGGATCTATACAGTGATTAATAATCTGTTGTAGAAGAGCTTATTATGAGGGCTATTTGATTATCTTTTCTCTGCAAAGTGCTCAGTATTTGTGATGGCATAGCTGATCCGTGACAGTGTTGCAGAGCTGAGTGGACATGTTTGTGGTTTATGCCGATTCTCCTGGGATTTGCAGAAATCTGGGTCTGTGCTTTCAGCCATCTGACCTTCCCCTCCTTTGGCAAGGCCAGCTCAGCGGGGGTGCTGCCACCAGGGAGAGTGATGTTGTGAGCACATGGTGCTCCTGCTTCCTGTTCCTCAGCAAACCATGGGAGCAGGAGCACCGTGAGCGCCACGATGCAGGAGAGAAGGAAGAGATTTGTTAACAGAGGCTGGTAGCCCCCACAGGAATATAGAAGAACATAGCAACATCTGCATTTTCAGGAGTCATCCCTGTAACCTCCATGAGGGAATGAAATCCTGAGAGGACAACACCTGGCTCCCAGCAAGGTCTCATCTCCACTAGTGATGTCATCAAAGACACACATCTTCTGCAATTACATGATTATTCCCAGCCTTAGTCCCAAATCTGAATCCTGTTCCCCTGGTGTTTTAGTCCTTGGATAAAGTTTTTAGACCTACCTAAAGTTTTTAGACCTGCTGGGAGAACCCAGAGCTGAGAAAAGGAAGGATGAAGTGGCTTTGGATGACTGTGAATATTGAGATGTTTCCTGCACCCTTTGCTTCGTATGTATTGGTGGCAGACAGTTTCCCTGTGTTCAGCACACATTGCTCCTTTCTTACTTAATTTGAGATAAATCCCCTGTGTCAGCAAAACCGAAGGGCTCCAAGTGTGAGAGAGGAAACCCAGCTCCATAGGGAAGGGGAGGGGGAGAGGAAGGCAGTCGAGGGAAAGGACTGAGCCAATTTTCCTTGATCACATTGTGGCACGTGGCTGGGAATCACAGGGTCCCCCGACTGCATGTCCTCCCATCCCGTCCACATGTCTGTCACACTCTGACACTGGATCTGCAGCAACTGTTGCTTCAGCAGCTGCTGGCACGTACTTATCATCAGGGGTGTTGAAAACGGAGGCAGAGCAAAATGTCATTAAAACTGCAGCTCTGTTCAGCAACAAAAGAAAAATGGAAAAGTTTCAGTATGGGATACATATATTTTTAAGTGCAGGGTTTGAGATTTTTTCTTGTGGATTTTGATTGATTTCAGGTAACAACCAAAGGAATGAAACAAAATACAGTTAGCAATGTGTTCTGTTGTTCCTGCATGGATTTATTTCTACCTATTTCTTGCACTCTGCTATAGTGCAAAGGTGTGCAGTGGCTGGGAGCCACTGTGGGCATGGGGAGCAGGGTCACTGATCGGTGCCATTGCGGCTCAGCAATGACAGAGTTACGTGATTATGTCTGTCGGGGATCCTTTTCCTTTTGCATGTTGCTGAGGGACTGTCACAGATTGGGTCTTGTTTTCCTTGGCCATTTTAGTGGCAGGGCAGGCTCTCGTTGAGACTCATTTGTTTCTGCAGCTCTCGCCTCCTCCCGTGGCCAGCTGTGCCCCCTGCCCAGCTCTGATTATTTTCCTTCTCACTAAACAGTTTTGATTCACCATCAGAGCCCTTTATTTTCACTGTGCCTTTGTTTACTGAGATGAAGCAATGCACTCAGAGCCCAGAGTAACACAAATAATTGCAATTTTGGAGAAACTGGTCCCCCAGCTCCTGAGATCTCAAGCTTCCTGCTCTGCCTGCTTGGTGCCAGTGGTACCAGCACACCCAACTCCCATCTTGTTTTAGTTTGAACCCACAGCCACTCTTGCTGCTATTGCACTTGAATGGAAGTCAGTGCCTTCTCCAAAAACTATTTGCTGGTTGCAAAGTTTCAGGTTTGTTCTGGGAAGTTTCATACAAACTCCAGGACTCTGTGGACTGGCAGAACTTGGCACAATCTGTGTTTGGAATAGGGCTGAGCACTCTTTTGGCATCACTGAGGTGGACAGGGCTGAGGCAAATGCTATCACAAATCTCACACTTGGCTCCACATAGTGTGAATATCTTGGACATAAGCTCTGCAAGGCCAGTGGCCAGCCACGTGACAGTCCAGAGATCTCAGCTGCCTGGGCTGGTGTTCAGCTTGTACCAACCACTGATACAGCTGAGTTGTTCCAAGCTGGATTCTGTTCAAGTTCTACAGAACTTTGGGGATGCTTCATATTCAATCCTGTATCAAGAAAAAGTATCAGTATCAGCTGCCTTCCCCAAAACAGTGACTGAATGGCTTTTACAGTGGTGAAACTTAAGCAGACTACATCTGTTTAATCAATGCAATAGTTGGGATTTTTTGGTTTTTTAAGAGAAAAAAAGGCTTCTTTTGGCCACAGCTTTACAGTGTAATGGAACAAGTGGTGCAAATGAACTGCTGAAGTGTTGTTCGCAGATCCCATAAGGATAAATCTTAGGGAAACTTAGGAGAGCCATGACCATTATTCTGTACCATCCTGTCCTCTCTTGCAAGGAGAACATTGCAAAAATTCCTGATTTTCCTTGCAGTCAATCTGGAAGCTCATGGTTGATAGGAGTTAAGGATCTCATGCTGTCTTTGGAGTATAATTTGTTTTTTCTGGAGGTATCGAGAACTTACCTCAGAAAAAAACAGGCTCGGGAAAGCAGAGGATGTGGTTTTCTGGGCAATCTTATGTCCTCTGAGCCTGGACTGGAAGGACTAGAAACCAGTCCCCTTTTCTGAGCAGTTTTTGCAAGACCTGGCTCAGCTTATGTGCTGTCAGCCACCAACCCTCGTCTGGGTGGCTCATGATTCATCTGTGTTGAGCAGCAGCAGCAAATCCCAGCATCACGTACGCTTTCACCAGTGTTCCTAAACTGGGGTAATATATAGAGGTTTACTACTTGCAGAAGTGCCTGAGAACTTGTCACAGTGTTTGTGCAGGCAGATTCAATCTAAAAGGCTTCCTGAGCAGGAGCCCTGGGTATCTCAGGGAAATGCAGACACTGAGATAGTAATGCACTTGTCCCAGAGCTGCCAGTGCTTCGAGGAAAGGTTGCAGCACTTCTGTGCTTTAACGACTGAAAGCAACCAGTTTTCCACTGCAATAGTTACTAGTAACAAAGAGAAAACAACTCAGAATTTATTTTCAGGAATGAGGTCAAAACAGGGCAGCTTGGGAGGGAAGTGATGGGTGCAGCAGGTTGGTGATGAGATAAAAAGCTAAAAAGCCTTTCCCTGCTAGGTTAAATCCAGCTTCAGTCAGCAGTGACTGAAATCTTTTATCGTTTGACAGTTGTTCCCCGTGGCCTTTGCGGTGTTGGCTTTGCTCCCTGACATCTGAGTCAGCACTTGCATAACCAGCCCCCTGCTCAGGCCTGCACAGGGCTGGGACAGGTTGGCAGGGAAGCATCCGCTGGCCTTGCTGGGATCACACGTGTCCTGCGAAGAGACCTTCTGCTCTTCACAAGGGTTCAGGCTGAAAGTACTTTCTTCCAGGTTTGAAGCCCTGACCCCTGCCTGTTTCCAGCTGTCTCAGTGGAGAGGGTGGTGGCGTGGAGCTGAAGAGCAGCATTTGAGTGGCTCTGCCAGGGCTGTCGCAGCAGCCTCACCAATTGCTCCATCTGGTCCTGGCTGGTGGAGTCATCCCTTCTCCAGGAGATCCGGTCCTGCCCTCAGCTCCCTTCCTCACAGCCTTCTCTGAAGCCCCTCTCCTGTGTGCACAGATTTTCACAGAGTTAAAGCCTTAACTAGAAGAGCTTACAAGTCTTCTGTGCATTGCCTTTCCTTGACCACTGCAGAGTGACAGGCAGTCACACCCCTGCCCACAGGCTGCCCCCTAATGTAGAGCTTTGTGAGCAATCAGTGTGGCTTTCTTACTGATCCATCTCGGGTGGGAATCACTGGGAGCAGGTACTTCAGAGCTGTCTATCCATGCTTCTTTTCTCTGACACATTAGTGGGTCAGAACTGCTTCTGCAATTGCTCCCCTTTTACATTACATATTAACATTCCTACTGTAGACTTTGTCTGCATCTCTCATGCCCAAGATTTTAGATACTGTGTTGTCCTTAGTCAGAGAGGCAGCAAACGTCAAGGAAGAGCCTCTGCAAATGTGCCTGCTTGGAGATGCACCAAGTTTTATCCTGATGCAAAGGAAGCCCCAAACAGTCTGTTTACCTTTTGTGATTTTCATGGCTGCTGGCTTTGCCTGGCTTCTGCAGCCTCCAGTGTGCCAGTCCTCTGGGTTTGCACCTGGCTGTCTGTGAGCAGGCAGGGCTCAGCCTTCCTGAGCCCAAGGACTGAAGGTGTGCTCTAAAATCCCTACCCCACTTTGGAGTGTTATCTTGAGTGGGAAATGAGGCTGTGTTGATGTGTCAGTGTGAACTGGCTGCCCACAGCTGATGCTGGTGTGCAGGAATGGGATCAAAATCTCTGGAGACTTAGGGAGACACCTGCAAAAGATGAGAACTGGGGTAATGGAGAGGAGCAGAATGAAAGCCCAGGGGCAGATCTGCTTAAACACATTGCATTTCCCACTGGGGGAATCTCTGGCATGGAGGTGTCCTCTGCTCCAACAAGCCTGCTGTTGAGGTATTCATTCTCCACATGCCGAGTCCTTTTGGCTCCTGTGTTTTTCATTGGCTTTATAGCAGGATGACAGCACTGGGGAGTGGAACAAGCCAGGAATGTGACTTTATCATGTGCTGGAGGCACACTGTATTAGTGACCTGGGATGGGCTGTGTGGTGAAGCTGGGGTTGGATGACAGGGGAGGGGAAGGATTTCCTGGAGATGCAAACTGCCTGACTAGCCCTTGGAAAAATGTGCTCTGCCAAAGGGCTCTCGTGCTCTTTCCTGCCAGAGGTTTGCAGCATTACAGCGCTGGGTGTTGAGAGGAGGTATCAGCTGTAACCTGCTGGGCAGCCAAGCAAAGAAAGCCAGCCTGTGCATGCTTTTGGGGGCTGGTCTTGCAGGCACTCTCTTGACTTGGCAAGTGGAGGAGATAGGTCTAAGTCAGCCTGCATGTTGAAGATGAAATTGCAAGAAAAAAGTAAATGTGTGAGGAATTCCTCTAACTTATTCTCGTAGCATCAGTCTGTACTGGTCCTGAAATGGAGTCAGATATGACATTTTAGCAGGAAACATGGAGGGGAGAGGAGATGGTTGGTCTGAAGAAGAAAGAGGTAGATAAGGAGTGAAGAAAGCCTACAGGTCTGGGAAGGCACAGGCCAACCCTGTGCTATGTAGTTGGTGCAGAAATATCAGAAATGTGGCGGACAATAAAACACTTGGCAACAGAGATATGAAATTGCACCAGGTGTTGGTTGATCCAGTGCAATGGACATCACTGAAATGTTGTCCCCTTTCATGAGTTTGAATTTTATTCATGGGCAGGCAAGAAGAATAAGATGATGGATTTTAACTTGATGGGATCACTGAAGATCCCAAGTTGAGTTTTTGTTCATTCCATGTGACTGATATTTATCCAGGTATGAGTCTGAAATTCCCTTTAGGCTTATGTTAACAAAGTCGGGTTTAATTTCCGGCTGAACTCCTTAAGTAGGATGGGCCCAAGTGGTCATGGCTCTCTTGGGCAGGTAGCACACTTGCTAAGCCTGTTTGACTTCACAGCTGTGGCAACACCAGCATCTGGAGTTTTCTCTGTAGACAGATCTTCTGGTAACCCTTGGATAGCTTCTTGGGGTACTTCCTGGCTCCATCCTGAAGTTTAAATGCACAGATGGGATATTGCTGCTCCTCAGCCTCATTTCATTGCTGGCTGTCATAACTACTTTATTGGTAAGAGTGTGGAGAGTCACAGCAAGAGGACAGGGTTTAATTTGATTTTAATCTTACCCAGTTTCTGTGCTGGGAAAAGAAAATAAGATGGTAACTGATTCCTCATGTGTGGGCAGCATGGAGTTGCCAGTGGTTGATAAGTACATCCCAGTTCAGGGCACTGATATAGTTGTGGGTTTGGTGCATGGCTGTGCAGCTGTCTTCTCTCCTTTTTCCTCCCTTGTGCCCTCAACCAGACCCTAGATGGACAACTCTGTCCCACAGGAGAACTTGGGCTGTAGTTTCCTGTACACTTCCAGGGCTAAAAACCAGCAGTGCCACTGTAGGAAGTGATTCTGCTTTGCACCTGGCCCCTTTCCCACTGCTGCCTACCTGTGCCAAGAGGAATGTTTGTACTGCACTGGAAAACCAGTCCCATTTAGAACTAACCAGAAGGATGGAGGCCTGAGGTTCTTTGTCATCCACATCACCTTGAGATCTAACTGTGAAAGTCAGAAGAAAGCTGGTGCTGGATGGATCGTTTCAAGGGAAGAGGAGGGGAAGTTCTGTGCTGGCCAGTGTCTAGAGAAAGCAGCCATTTACTGCACTAATGTTCTGCTAAAAGCACCATCCAGTATTAACTAAGGCAATGGAAATTATACTACCAAGTGGCATAAGGAGCAGGAGCAGTCCCACGGCAATTTATTTTCAATCAAACAAGAGCCACAAAGTCATTAGTTATTTCTTCAGAAGGCATTGGTATGTGTGCTAGAGAGCACTGTCTTGTCTCTGCTGTGCCGTATGTGCACAAAAAGATTAATTCCCAGGTTAGCAAGAGAGGAATTATGATGAGGCACAGGTCTGACTCAGACACAGTGGGAAGAGGCAAACACCACAGGCTGAAGCAGTGCTTGGACTCTTGCTGAATTTTGAAAAGAGCTAGAATGAGAGATTTTTCTTCCCTTTAATAAAAGAAGAAAAGAAAGTTGTAAAAAATTAATACCAGAAGCAAAGAAATGTCAAATTATGGCTTCTTTCTTTAGCTACAGCTTTCCTGAGGATTTTGAGTACTTTGCAAATATTTAATTACTCGCACCTCAGTGCCCTTGTAAACATTGCAGAAAATAAACAAAATTAAACCGTGCTGCGAGACTGGCATTCCAGCTGTACCTCTGGTGCTATTACTGGCAACCTCTGGAGCTATCCTATTCATTGCAAGAGGCTAAAATAAACCGATAAATTAGAGAACAGATCCCGTGGCCCGAGTCCTGATGTCTCTGCTCTGATGGCCTTCCATCCTGCTATTCCCAACCTCGGGAGGCGTCACAGTATGATCACAGCCTTCAGCTGTATGCACAGCACAGTGCACACTCCCCTGGCACCAGCCCTGGAGCTGTCATGCCTACCCTGCAAACAGATGCCCTGCTGGTCTTTATGTGCATTAATATTCTGTCTCTCAGTCACACAGCGAGTGGATGTACTGTGCAGATGAAATCACCCACAGGGATTTTGGTGGGGTTCTGCACACTCTTATTCAGACTGTTCTTTTTGTCAGCTTGCACCTCTAATGACGTATTTGTAAAATGTTTGGAGCTTTTTTTCAATGCCACGGGGTGTTCCTCTGCTTTAGTGTGTTACAGAAATAAGGTACGTGGTTAAGGCACTGTTTTATTGCAAGCAAATCTTTGCCTCGGTTACCTCATTTAAAAAAAAAAATTCACTGGATGAACATATCATAAATCATAAGTGAAGCAACAGCCTACCCTGTTCCGCAACCCCTCCAGCAACTGCTTTCGAAGAGCTGATGTTTAGTGCAGTGATTAAATATAAAATCCCTAACTGTGAAATAAAGCATCAGAGCAAATAAGTAATTGCTTCCAAACTTGCCCTTATATACTGTGCCTGCAGCATTCCTCCTCCCGCCTTTTCCTTCTAATTTTCCTCCTCTTTTCCTTTGCCTGTCAAAACGCAAACCTTTCAGGCCTCTGTTTCCCCGTGTGTCCGTGAAGAACTCTGCACGCAGCGGGCGCTCCCAGAAGCAGAACACGGGCAGCGGTGATGGTGGCTGTGCTTCGGGAGAGCTTTGCAGTGCAAAGCCAGCGAGAGGGGCAGAAAGCAGTTCTAGCAGCCTCTGGCAGAGGGCAGGGTGGTGGAGGGACAGACAGTGCTGGCCACCGAAGTGTCTCCAAAGACGGGCAACTCGCAGCATTCCGTAATGGCAGGGGAGCATTTAGCTCGAGACAGAAGAAAGCCTGGAGAGGAAAATAGAGGTTAATGTGGAAAGCGCTGTTAAATGCCCGCCGGAGCGGCCAGCCTCTTTGCTAAAACAGCAAACAGAAGTTATTTCGTTAAGGGCTCTGAACACAAAGTACTCAGTGGAAGTTTAGATGCCAGGTGGTGTATTAAGTAAATACAGGCGTCGCGCTGTAGGCACTGTTCCTCCCAGCGGCCGGCCGTGCCCAGCAGCGGTAGCAGCGCCCATGTGGTGCGAGCTGTGCCCGGCCGAGGCGCTGGGAAGGCGGCGGGGACTTTTCCTGCGGCGGCTCCCGGCACATCCATAGGGGCCGGCTGCGGCCCGCCGCTCGCTCGCCCCGGTTGGCTTTCGCCCGGCGCTCATCCGCTTTGGGTCAGAAACGCGGCGTTTGCACAGATGGCATGGGTCTCTGCAGCGCAGTTTGAGTGGAGTGACTGACTTCCATTTTAGACGGGTGCCGGAGCGCTGCGCAGTTAGCTCTTGCTCTGGCCCCGCGGCCGTCCCCCGGCAGCGGCTGCGGGATGTCGCGTCCCGCTGCCGGGTCTGTGTGCCGCAGGAGCCCTCCGGGAGGTGGCCCTCCTCAACTCCCGCTGTTCTGCCCTCGGTGGCAGGAGAGGCGAATTGCCTGGCCACGGTGAAAAGCTGGTATCCGCACACTTCTTGACCCCGTGCTCTGTGGGTGATGGATGCGCAGGAGGGTGGAAGCGTTCTTTGCTCATGTGTGTTTCTCGTAGAGATTCGTGCCCAAACCTCCTTCTCCTGCTTCTCCTGGTTCTTCAGGATGTTCCTTCCCCTATCAGGCTGTTAGCTGCTGAGGGTCTCCGTTAATACTTTTCTCCTCTCACTGGCACTTGTGCTGGCAAGGTACACGTCGTCTGTGTTTCTGCCTCTGAGTCTTGGCTGTGACCATCTGGTGTCTGACGAAGTCTTGGTGCTGAGTCTCTCAGTATAATTACCATGCCGAGTTAATTATTCGTGCCAGCCTAGACACTTATTCAGTGACTACCTCAGCCATTACCAGGACCTCTTCATTTCTCGTCACCTGTCAGGCTGTCGAACAGCAATGGAATGTGCATTTGGCCGTCTCAAAAAAAAAAAAAAAAAAAGCCATTCTCTGCCATCAAGCTTGTGAGTGTTCCCCTTTCTTTGCTCTGATTTATTTGGCCGTGGTCTTTTCTCCACGCAAGACAAAGGAGAAGCATTGGCAGAAAATGAGTAGTTAGAAGCCAGGCTGGAACCTTGGTGCCAGTGAGAAAAAGCACATTGGGAGGGATGCTCTCCACCAAGATTTCTAATCTCGGATCTCATGTGTTTATTGCTTTATGAGCTGACATAATGCGTCACGTCTCTCCAGATTTGACAAGCACATTTAACAAATGTAAGATAACCAATGTGTGGTTCTGGGCAAGGTGGAAGATCCTCTGTCTAACCACCATTGCAGGAGAGATCTTCAGTAAACCCCTTTAAGGGTACAGCATCATCTTTTCTAAAGGACACAGCCAGGAGTTTCTCCTGATCAGCCTTTCCTCATAAAGAAGAAAGAGATCTTCAGACAGAAGAACAGTTCTCAAAACTTTGCTCATTAAACTCTTCAGCTCCTGATTTTCTCAGTTTTATGAGGTAAAGGTGTTACATTGCAGATTCCACAGATACAAGTGTGGTTTTGGCACATAAATAGACCACAAGTGGAGTAGAACAGGCTGGATTCTGTGGGGCTTTGTCTTTGGTTTTACAAACTGAAATAGCATCTGAAACAAAACCTGAGGCTTTCAGGGTCAGGTATTTCTATGGCTGAGACCACTTAAGAAGTGGTTTCCTTTACTATATTCAAACTACTATAAATAAAATAGATTTTTTAGATTTTTAAGTTTCAAAAATATACGTTTTCCTGTGAAATTTTCAGACAGCATATGATATTTTAATTTAATTTTAATTACTCAAGAGGTATATTTTTCTCTTCCTCTGATTTATGTAAGCATCAGAAATGTGTTTTTGGAAACAGGTAAGCTTCCCATTGAGTGGTGTACCTGCTACATGGAAAGCCAGGGAGCTGTTTCAGGAAGATTGAAACAAATGTGTTTGCTAATGCAGCTGGGATAGATGCTGCTCAGCTGGAACCAGGGAGCTTGGAAGGACTGGAAGGCCTGGCCATGATATGGATGATGCAGTGTTAATCACAGATAAAGGCTATAGGGTTCAAGAATAGGAGCTGTAATTCTTATATGATGGGAGGCACCTGAACTAGTGTGTAAGTGACAATGTTAGATAAAACAGGAAATTTCCTGGGCAGTATCCATCCTATTTTTTGGTACAATAACTCTTCAGATTTACTCTTCAGACTTAATTTATTATTTTCTAAACTAATGGATGTTTTACAACATTTAGTGCCAATGTCACCAGTACTGTTTGGATGGAAACAGGCAGCAGCCATTTACCTGCTGATGGGTTCAGAGCTTTACTGCCATTAAGTGGCATTAAACCTCATTTCACATCATTTGCATCGATTTGCTTATGTGTCAGAATTAACATAGTATTGTGTCTGAAGAGTGAATAAGCTTAATGAACCAGAGGCTCAACTCAGATTCACTTGTGCTGCAGGGTACTTAAAATTCAACAGCCACAGCCTGCTGCCTTCTCTGTTTCACTGCCAGCTGAGAATGCAAATGAAAGGACAGTGTTGTCCTGGGAAAGAGTCAAGACAAAAAGTGTCACATGGAGACTCTGCAAAAGGAAATTCCTTTGGGATTTTTGTTTGTTTGGTTGGGTTTTTTTAAAATTTTGCTGAGAAGTCTCGCTCTAAATGGTAAATGAATATGTTCCTATATATAAACTCAGAAAGCTGTTTTAGCCACAGCTTTATGTATTAGCAGTGTTATTATCTCCTTGATCAGGTACAGGATGAGAGAATACTGAAGTGTGATTCGTAGGGAAAGTAGTGATTTTATTTTCATGGCCGTAATTCTCTCCAGTTTCAGCAACTTAAGCACACAAATGTAAAAGTAAAAGTTTGAGGGCAGGCTGCTGGCTCCATCCTTAGGGCCCTTAATGGGGAGTGTGACTCTAATACTGTCTCCCTGAAGCCAAACCTCTGTAAAGGAGTGTTAGCACATCCCTGAAATCCCTTCCAGCATCCTCTAGGGGTAGGTGGCTCCAAAGGTTCACGGGGGCAGCAGCTGTTTTTCTTTCTGGAAAAGGGTTGATGAAAAGGGAGGCTTTGGCAGGAATCAGCGGGCTGTGAGCATCCTGCCTCCCAGAAACCACCAGATGCATCCTGCCAGGTCAGGCATGAAATGCAGGTGACAGAACTGATTGTGGGTGTCACCCTGGGAATGTAGGAAATGTGAGAGGGCATCCACCCTTCTTCCTTAGGGAGTACACAGATGACAAGGCAGTACTTCATCCTTTCCTGTTATGTGGCAGTGGCAGGCTGGCTTGGATCAAAATGCCCACGGATGTGGGTGAAAAACCTAATGCTGTGCGAAATAAGGGCTTTATTTAAGAGAAATTGTTGTAAATACCTAGAGAAACAAGTGAAGGGAGCAACACTGGTTTTGTGTGTCTGTGCCCAGCTCGATATCAGCCGGTGCTGGGTGTGAGGAGCCAGAGGTGTGGGCTCTGCCATTCCAGCAGCACTTCCTTGGGGCTTTTGCATCCAGCCCATGATGTGTGGCTCGATCCCAGCTGAAGTTGCTCAAATAGGGGCACAGAACTGAGAGCTGGGCCATCCCTGAGTGCTGTCCCTCTCACAGGGGGAAGGCAGCTGGAGACAGCCCCACTCTGCTCCGTGTTGTAGAGGAATTCCTCCTTGAGCAGGGACACGGAGTGTTTTTGCAGAGGTTGGACAATCCAGCCTTGTCCAAACTGCGGCCTCATTGGGGCCTGCAGAGGCCTGGAAGGGCCCAAGTCTGTGGCGCAGTTAAAATGAGTTTAATCTATGTTTTTGTAAGTGTGCCAATTATAGAGTGTGTTAGAGACAGGCTGAGAAAATGAGCCAATTAGGCAGAACCTTAGTGACAATTGGTATGTGAACTATTTTATCGTATATAAGAGATAAGCACAACAAATAAACGGGATTTCGCCGTTTTCACTGCATCAGTGCAGGCGTCCTCTCCTTCTTCTCCCCCCATCTTTGCCAGCTCCTTGTTGAAGGTACCCTGTGTCTTTTCTACTCCATGTCTACTGCTGTCTGGTTCTGTTAGACTCTCACGTACACATTCCATGTAAAGTTGTAATATGAAAGTTGTTTCGAACCAGATATTCATGTGAATCTCATGAATATTCTCAGTCATATGCATAATCTGTTATGCAAATGTTAGTACTTAGGATTCATCTATCTGGAAACCACAAAGTTATCCTCTTTATTTGCTGTTGTTTTGTCTCAAGAAAGGTAATGTGGGAATGAATCAGGACAAAGCAAAACTCTCAGATTGTTTCAGAACTGAATAGGGTTAATTAATAGGAAATGTAGAATCATTGAAGCATCAAATGTTTTGGGTTGGACGAGATCTTAAAGATCATCCAGTTCCAACCCCAAAGGACAAACCCTTTTGTTACAGGGTTAGAGACACAGCAACTGATCTGCTAGACCTTTTTCTCTCTTTTTAATTTTTTTCTAAAATTCTTTTGTGCTATAAAAAGAGAGACAGCTATTTAGTTTCATAATATGAAAACACCACATTCTGTTCATATTGTTACCAGAACTAGTAGGGTTTTTAGCCAATGTCAAAGTTTGTTTCTCTCCCCAAATCCTACATACATACTAAATTGTTTCAGCTTCATTATAGAAGAATCCGAATTGTTGTCTGGTTTTCCCTGCTTAATTGTTTTAAGTACATTCTCCCAAATAAACTGTTTTTAGCCATGGGATGGTGTTGTATCTTGTCTCTTCACTGGATTCCTTCTGCTGTAGTAGAGCAGGGCACCTACTGCAAGTACAGATAACAATATATTTACACCAGTACTGTTGTTTAGTTGTCAGTCCAATAGGACTGGAGTTAATACAAAGTCCTGTTACTCCTGAAGTGATTTGCTCTGGAGATATATTACAGATTTTCATTCTTTGATGTGGAAGGTTTTTATAAAAGACATTGTAGGTTTTAGGGTGTTAGACTGTATCACAGCAGCCAAGAGTACAATTTTGTTGTAATATTAATAAAAAATTTAGCATTTCCTATGTGATTATGACTTCAATCTCAGTATTATACAAATGTAAATAACATAGATACCACAGTAATGCTATGAGGTAGGCTTCTAAAAGATTGAAAAGCTTAATTACATTAATTTTATCAAGTACTCTGCAAAATAATTATCTTTTTCCCTCCAACTCTGTGCAGAAACTGAGTCACAGACAAATTGAATCTCAGATGTATTAGGATGTGCCTCACAGTGTGTACTTTATGTTTGAAGTGCCTGGTTGAAACAAACAGTTCTAAGGCTCAGTGTGCTGGAGTCACAGATGCTCCTCATCCATAAAAACTGATGCCAAGTATCCAAGGCTGGCATCCAAAAGGAGATTCAGCACCAGTGAATGTTCTTATAAGATGGAACCCACGCTGTCTGTCCATCCTGGTCCAGTACCTTTCTGTGATGAGGTGACAGGAGTGAAAACAGGTAGTAGGCACCAGCAGTAGTTTTCACAGGATGTAAGAGATGTCACTTCTGTGGTCCGCTTTGATCCACGTGTCCCTGTGTCCTACAGGTGTCCTCTGCACTTGGCAGGCCAGCCTTGCTCGGCTGCTGAGCCTGTGGTTTCTGTGGGTCTGGTGAAAGCTCTTCCAGCAGAGCCTCTCAGCACTGGAAATGGTTCTTGTGGACTTGCTGAATGCATTAGCATACAGTGAACACATCCCAGCAGCAAGGCTTTAAAATCTAATGGTGTTTTTCTCCCTTTTAGTGGTTTTCCATTTGCATCGATTACAGCTATCTCAGCCCCCAGTCTGAGCACTCAGGGAACATTTGTTCCATAAAAACACAGAGGAGCATCTTCCCCAGAACTGCTTATTTAAATTTGTCTGTGAGCAAAAACTGAACAGGCAAGTTAGGTTGCAGTCCTTAAGGAAGTGGAACACACTCTCCAGTCCCCCTGAAATAAGCAGGGGTTGAGGACATTCAAAATACCGGGGTGGCTGCTCTGGCCTCACTCCGTGGCATGTCACAGCAGCCAACATCTGCTCCTGCCTCCAGCCCCAGCCTCCTCTGGGCCTGTGGCGTTGCTGCTTGTCTGGCAGAGCTGCAGGGCTCCTTAAAAATCAAATTAAATGGAAGTCCAGCTGCAAGTTTGGAAAAGGACCAAAGATAGGGACTGAGTAGGGGGTCCTTTTTGATTTCAGCAAAGCTGAAATTTATCAGTGAGAATTAAGATTTTCTTTGAAAGAAATAAATACAGTATTCTGTACCACTAAACTTACTATTAATCAAACATATTAGAGCTTAATTATTTTGCAGGTTTCATGTTGAGTGACTCTATTATTATAGAGTTAAGTCTCTTATTAAGTAAAAGCCATCAAGAAAGGTTGTTTTTAAAGAAGAATAATAAGTAAAGAACAGTTACCTGCATTACATGTTAATTCCTTTAAACACAGAATGTGCTAACTCTTCCCCAGATATGTCAGGAATAATAGTTTCTTTAAGTAATAGATTCCCTCCCTGAGTTGTTGAATATCCAGTGTTCCAAGTCTAGGAACTTGGGGAGAAAACCTCTGCTGCAATAATGTCTGGTGGAGCCCTGAAAGCTCACAGCAAAGAGCCAGACTTACCATGAAAATGCAACATCGTGTCCTCAAACACTCCTTTGAGTGGCCTGGGATTTTATGCTCATTAATCTGCTCTCTTTTCATGGGCTGGAGTCCCCTTTGGACTAACTGATCATCTGCACAAATCTGTGGAAGCACAAGAAATGAGCCAAATTCAGAGGTCTTACAGCCCACTTAAAAATACACATCCCAGCTCAGCCTCGTGGTTTTTATGCACCTTAGTCTGTCCTGATTTATGCTGGCACCAGAGAACCACCCTTGGTTTGCTGATGTATGTGTAACCAGAAACACAGATGTTGGAAGCTGAATTTTCTGACTGGTGGTGGATGTCTGCTGGTTCTTAAATGGGTAATAAACACAGTTTAAATCTGTTTGTTCACAATTCAGAGCTGCCCTAGGAACGTAACCAAAAATACAGCTGGGGTACATACACGTGTCAGATAAAAACAGGGTGCTCACAAGAGAAATTATCTGCTGCTGACACTGATTTTTGGCAAAAGATAAGATCAATCTTTCTCCTCAAAGGCAGCTGAAAACAATTTTGGTTTGTAAAAAAGCTATACAAGAGCTTTACAGATAGCAAACGGAGGCTCAGGAGAAATATGCCCTGTTCCTTTTTGTCTCTGCTCCTAATTGTATTTTAACTGCTGGCTAAGATACTGTTAAAATAATGAAAAAGAAGAAAAAGCAACCATTAAAGGTTTTGAGCCATGTGCCATGGGATAAAGGTAATCCTGAGACTCACAGGAGTATTAAAATGACAACAATAAAGTAATACCCGTGCTGAGTGTCATTCTAGAAATAAGCAATCAGACAGGAGGTTAATACAACACAAACCTCCAGCACTCCCATCCTGCCACTGTGCCTCCCTGTCGTGCATCAGACAGTTCAACCAGCTTAAAAGAGTTTTAATGGCAAGGCACAGATTCTCCTTCATAAACAAGGAGGTGAGATCCCTACTTTTAGTTTGGGGAAACGTGATGAAAAAGTACAGGCTTTCTGTAAAGCTGAGATCTCCGTCTGCTTTTCCACCTGAACTGAACTTTGGTCCTTATTGTTGTTCACAGCCTCTGGCCTCTCCTCTTCTCCATCCACCCCAACACAAGTGACCAAGCAGCCCACGTTTCCTCTTGAATCCTATAAGCATGAGCCTGAGAGACTAGAAACGCGGATTCACTGTTCCTCGCCTCCGGACACAGGGCAGAGATTTTCTCTGCCTCCATCTCAAAGCGCAGCCAAGCCTCCCATCATGACACCAGCTCCCTGTGCTACCTCAAAACCAGTAAGTAAAGCCTGTGACCAGTTTTCCACTGGGGAATGTACAGGGCTGTGTGTGGACTGTGTCCTGTGTTGTCACAGCTGATGGGCTGCGGTGTGTGTGTTTTCATAGTGTGGGACAGAAGGACAACAAGGATTTTACTCCAGTTTGCTTCAGAGTTTGGCTGAGGGCACTGGGAATCCAAAGGTGGTGGCTCCTTTCTGATTTACCCAAATAGTAACTCATCTTTGCACTACCTTCAGAGTGAGTTTTGCAATGGCTTCAGATCCCCGGATACACTGCTGAGATGCCACCCTGGAGATGGATAAAATTTTATTTAGGATTTTCTTCTGTCTCCCTTTAGAAGAGCTGATGAGAGAGTTAGCAGCCAAAGAGAGCGTATAAAAAAGAAATTCACAGCCCGAGCTGCAGGGGTTCTGAGTGCCTGCTGCCTCTGGAGACTGAGATGGCTGGGACAGCTGGTGACTAATAGCACAAGTTGCTATCACACCTCCTGCCCCAGCTCAGACAGTAGAAAGAGAAGGGCAGCACCCCCAGGGCATTTATCCAGCCTCCCACATAGCAAAGGTGTCTTCATAAGAGTGGTTTCTTCAGTTCCTGGTAATGCATGACCTCAGCAGTTCCTGGGAGCACATGAATTCCAGCCTCTGATATTCTCCAGCACTTCATGGCTCTGTGCCTCCTCCCTTCTCCCTTGGCCAGCCTGAGCCTCAGAGGCATCACTCTCCTTTTCTTTCTCCTCTGCCTTTTTGCCCCTTTTTCCTTTTTTGCCCTTAATTCCATTACCTGTGTCTTTCTATTCCTCTGACTTGTGGAAGTAAACTACCCTGCATCTGTCTTGCCCAGCTTTTGTTCCTTTTTTTTCCCTCCAAAATACAAAATCTTCAACATTTTTTGTGTCTAGAAATCTAGAACTGCAAAGGGCATACAGGTTCATGAGGTCAGTTGCTCTGTTGAACATCTATGAGTTCTGTTTCATTGCAGTCCTCAGTAATTTATTTAAAAGCAGGAAGTTTCCTCCCACTCACCCCTGGGAAGGCTGCTCCAGGATCTGAACACAGTAACACAGCAATCCCAAAGCCTTTTTGCCTTTGTGTGAGGTACTCCCAGTAGCAGCAGCTGTTGTGATGCTGAAAGTATTTGGGTCCTGGATCAGAGATCATCTGCTACTTTCACATACATCCCATAAAACACCTGCCCTATTTTGGGTGCCCCTTCTGTAAAGATTAGGAAGTCTCTGATTTTCAACATAATTTTTTCATGGACAGGTTACTACTGTTTGCTCTTACAATTAATGGCCATTTTCATTCATTGTTTGCTACATCCTGTTGTACCAGTAGCCAACCTTTGTTTTCCTAGACCAAGCAAGCCAGACTATCCCTACAAATTACAGACTTTCTGTTCATCTGCTATGCAAAAGTAAATCATTTAAGGATTAAATAAAATAAATCTTACATTTATAGTTAGGGAACTCCAGCAGCTCACTGCCTTTCCATGTCAGCGTGTTCTTGGGATGCAGAAATTATTAAACCCAAAGGTTTGTAGGATACAAAAATATTTTGGGTAAGTTTTAGTCAGTCAGTCATATTATTTGCATATGAATGTGTTCATCTGTGTTATGCAGCTACAGAAGAGTCTTTTGTACCTGTTAGAATAGAATTGAGGAAACAGCATAATCTTAGCACATTCCACTGACTGAAAGACTGAAAAGTTTGTTTTGTTTTTGATCATTTGCTGATTTAGACAACATGAAGTTGAGTAGAAGATGCCAGAATAAAGAAACAGAATTCTCAGCAGGTTTTTATGAACAGTTGTGGTTGTATATATGTACAAGAGAGAGTCTGGGGAGGCAACTCAGAATGCTAGACTCAGTTCTCTCCTGTTCAGAAGATACAGAAATATGTGGGATGTGTAGCACTTGATTGTCTGGTACCCTCTGTACTCATTTATGTCTGAGAGCAGAGAGTGTGCAGGGCTGCCAGTGAGTCATTAGGGTTTTGGTTTACTTGGCAATAAATGTCAGCAGCCACAGAGCAGTGAGGAACAAAGCTCTGGATGTTTAATTTTCAGCAGAGACTGGAAAGAGAGACTGGATTTGCCATTCTCTTCTAGAAGGAGAAACTGTTAGAGAGAAAGGCTGAGTTCCTGCAGGAGGACATGAATCTGAAGCTGATGAGTCTTCTCTTAGCACTGTCGTGTATTTTGATCCCTGCAAATTATTGACCCAGCATTCCTTTGCAAATACAACAGCAGTAGACAAACATTCTTGACTTGAGTACTGTATTTCAACCATTTCATTTTTTCTGAGTTGTGTGTTAATAAATACATCATTTCACAATCACATGCCATAAACAAATCTCTAAGAGGCAAACTCGATTTCTTCTTTACTTACATCACTATTTGCTGGCAGAACAATTTTAGTTATTTTTAAAACACACTATAAATTTTATGGTAAATGGTTTCATAGTGGCCATGCTGTTAGGTGATCAGTTCAATGATATGGAAGCTTCTATGTTGGCATCTGAAATGAGAAGTTGACTCTTGTCTCCAGGACTCTGTCAACTTAAATCTCATTTACTTATTACATTGCTTAACTGGTACTGAGAATGTGTGAGACCTCAGAACTACTATAAATGATTCATGATTACTATATATATATTGCAGTAGGAAAGAAGAACCCTTGGATCCAGACCTGGGAATATTATTAAAAAAACAAAATCAAAAAAAGAAACCCAGAAGAACAGATAACTATAGGAAGATATATAGTATCAGGACTTGGAATTAATCTTAGCTCATTTTTATAATTAATGACACTTCTGGCTGGTTCTGAAATTGTTTTTTACTTGTCTGAGACTCGGGTGAAGAATGGTTAAATCTGTTCAGTAAGAGAGAAGACATGGAGGGAAGAATGAAAATACTTACATCCCAGCCGATGTAACCAAAACCTTTTATGTTTTAGTAGCACTTCCAACAGTGGAACAGTGATTTTTAAGCCTTCAGTTCTGGGGAAGTGAATAAATAGTGGGAGACAGTTCCTGGGAGAGAGAGCTCCTCCTTCAGCAAGTATCATCTCAACAAAGCTGAGCAATTAACCTCACCATAAATGGGTGTCTGTGGTAATCACCAAGGTCTGGATTTATCCCACCTAACTTTAGAAACCTTTCTGAGCTGCTTAAGCTGGGAGAACAGGAGCTCCAGTTGTCTCTGTATCCCCCAGAGAGGCATTTACAGGGGACGAGTCAGATGCCCAGGGGGCTGAGGAGCCTCTGGGGCTGAATGGGAAGGAAGGGATCACTCCTGGCGCTGCATTTCTGATCCAGGCACTCCTCAGGTGCCCAGAGCTGGGGGGGCTGGGGCTGTCACACACCACTGCAGCAGCTCTGCCAGGCTCTCCCCTGCGTGTGTAGGTGTTCCTGGTGGCTGAGTTAGAAGGTTACAATGAGAAATTCAGCTGATAAGAGATCAAAGCTGTGCGTGAAGATTACTGTGCGCGGCATTAAACGGCAAAGGAGCAGTCTGATTTCTCACAATGCAGTTCACAACTCTGTACTTTGGCCTTGTGTTGTTTGGATGGTGTAACCTTCAGGCAGTAAGTGGTAAATGATAACTCTTCTCTAGTGTGACATTACAGCCATGAAAGGAATGCAGAGAGGTTGCAAATTCAGTAAGGAACCTGTTTGCCCTGTTTCCGCCTTGTCGGTATTTTGAAGTGGAATGTGGTACGTTGGGCATTATGTGGTTGTATCCTTTTCTTTCATCCTTTTTTCTTGCCCTGATGCATAAGACACTGTGAAAATAGCACTACTCCCTGCAAACACAAGCGTTTGTGTGGTACCTCATCTCCTGGTTTCCCCTTTCCCAGCAGGAGAGGAGCCCAGGCCAGAAGGTGCTGGCTCCAGACTGGGGAGCTGCCTTTGAGGTCTCTTCTGGTGGAAAACGAGGCTGGGGCTTCCTCTGCTCACAAGAAGTGACAAAGGCAGACCATGGCTACCAATGGTCCTTTCCATAAGATTGTGTAGTGAGCCACTGTTCTCCAAAGAACTTCCAAGCCGAGTAATTTCCCTGAATGTTCTTAGCAAGAGGAAAAGTCAGCCAGGAGGTAGTCAGAGACTTACTCTTAGCTTGTGTGAGTGAGTCCTGTTAGAACTGCAGACAGAGCACACAGAAGGGAGTCTGGTCTGTATTCATTTTGCACAGTCCTTGCTGCTCCAGCATATGGGAGAGGAGAGATGTAATATACAGCTGGGATGTTCTTCCAGTCCTGGAAAAAAGGGACAAACCAGATTGTTCCTGCAGCTACTCGCTTGTTAAACAGTAGCACTTCCCTGCAAAGCTATTCATGCTGTTCTTAGCCAAAATGTAGTAAACTACAAATGAGGGCTGTTAACTTGTTCAGCGTGAGAGAGAGGCTGTTACATCACACCCTGTGCTGGCAAGGAGCCTGGGAACCAGGATGTGTGCAGCAGGTCCTTTGGTTTGGCTCTCTCCAAAAAAGCCATACCACCTATCAGAGCTCCATCGTCTGTTGGGTGAGTAAAGAGATTGAAATCTGATGAAGAGAGCAGAAGAGCGTTCTTTGATTCTGAGGTTGTCTTAAAAAAAAAAAAAAAAGTACAGGCTGGGAAAAAAAAAGGAATCCAGTTTTCCAATGTACCAGGACTCCTTATTTCAGTATTCATGTGGTTTGAGGCAGTGTATGAGAGTGCCAAGACATTACTGTGATTCACACCACAGTAAACTGATCACCAAAATTAGAGCCCCAAAGGCTGTCATTTACCAGAGACAAAGCTCTGGCAGTGCTGGTGTGTCCAGGCTCCCTGTAAGTGCCTGAATAGCAGCACTCCTGGGAGGTGATTGTGTTCCCTAAGAGATCCCAGAGGCTGTAACAAGCTATCCTTGTTCAGTCCTTTTTCCCTATGGAAGCTGTTGCTGTCCGTGTGAAAATGTGTTTAAATTTAAAATATTTCTCCAATAGTGGGCACATAACTTAATTAGTTGCAAGCCTAGTAAAGGAATCACTCTGTGATGAACCCTACAACAATTACAAAAATACTGCTGGGAAGATGTTTGGAGCCCACCTGATTTGGTTTCAGTCTCCTTTGGCAGAGCATGATGGTGGCTCCACTGAATGGAATATAAGTAAATAGGAGAATTATTTAATATGCTTGGAAAGTCCATAGTGAGATTTAGTGGGACATAAAGAATAAATTAACCTGAACTTTACAAAAATAGAAAGCTTCAGCTATATCACACTCCTTTTTAATCACAGCTCCCATTTGATTAATATTCTGTTTTCTCACTTCACTTTCTCCTTATTAGTCATATCTTTTGTATCCCATTTGGTGTTTTTCTGCCATTTTAGTATTTAAAACACGCAAAAAGCATCTTGCTATCCCTTTTATATTGGTTAATTTGTTGGGGTTTTTTTTTAAAGCTACTTACTTGTTTTAAGAGAAAAAATGTTCAACCACAACCTCCTGAAACACTGGTGTCCTCATATATTTTTATTCTGATTGCAATCAATCTCGTGCAATCAATCTTACAATGCAGAGAAATTTTATTGCATAGAGGTGATATTTTCTGCCCTAAGGAAATGTGTGTCTGTGTCAATTCGTGGCTTTTTCTGCAGCTACAGAAATAATTTAATCAGCTATCTATGGGTTTACTCAGTGAAGAATTTATTTTAATGACATGAAGTCCTACAATTCCTGTTCCTCCTAGTCCTAGATCAGAAGGAGGAAGGCGAGGTAGAAAGGATGAATAGCCAGAATGCTGAGTCCAGTCAATTCCCAGCTGCTTTGACAGCTCTCATAAGGCTATAAGTAGCTAAGGCAATTAAAACTAGAGCATCTCTGGGGCTTTTTTAAGATACTCATTGGTACTGAAATCATGACCCCAGCACCCTGAAGACAGAGTTAGTAGCTTAAACCTAAATTACTTTTATCACCCTGCACTATGCATGGTATAAAAAGGCTAAACCTAAGGATCTGGCCTCGTGTGTCTATATAAATAGATATCTTTTGGTTAAGTACCATGATGTAAGAGGGTGCTGGAGGGACAGCCTCATTTTACCCATTGAACTGATTTCTCATGGCACAGTTTATTTTGAATTCTAGACTTGTTAATTTAATAAGCATCCTGTTATTCTGCTTAGAAGATCAGAACTTCTGGTAGGAGTCACCTGCATCAGTGATTAGAAGCCAGATGCCTACTCTGTGATTAAATATAAAGTTTCATGTAGGGTCCCTGACAGTTTCTTACCAGCTGTATCTGGACCATTTTGGAAGACTAAAATTATTCACCATCAGGGCTGTTTATTCCCAAAGCAGTAGGGATTATAGACCAAAGTTTTCCCATGAGAATGGAGGAGGGATAAACAGCTTTGAACCTGTTTGGTTGCACCTTTCCTGCTTCTGAACTGGACTAGAGAATAAGGAAAAAAGGCTTGTGGAAAGGAACTCTTAGCATTCCTAGCCATCTTCATCTCTCTTAACCCAGTTTTGTCTATATTTTATTTTTAGATACACTGTCTTTAATGGCCAACAGAGTTTTAAAGAATGTAAAAAGGGCAGTGCTGGTTCATAGCAGGAGGAAATTTTCTGCGTAGAGCAGTCATATTCCTTTCTCACTTCCTCACAACATTCCCCAGTCCCTCTCTCTGACTGGATGAAATAAACTGGTGAAGTTGGAAGAAATAAAGGGGACATCCCAAAAAGGGCTCACTCCAGTTCAGCTTCTTTCTCCCAGCTTTCACATTTTATGGTGTCACTACCTGCTTGTGCAAGAGGAGAGCAATACATCTGTTGAAAGACGCAGTTGGTTGTTGTGGTTTGGGTTTTTTTTTGTTTTGGTTTGGTTTGTTGTTGTTGTTTTTTTTTTCTTTTAAGATTACAATCTAGCAAGTCTGGCCAATTGAAAGTCAGCTGCATGGGCTGCTGAGTCAGAGGAGGACTAGATACCATCTTGGCAGCAGCCTGGAAAAATGTTTCCATTGTGCTGGTGAAATGAATGCAAAATATTTATTCTTTGAGCTTGTTCACAACAGCAGTTCAGTTCTCAGCTGGAACTGAGGGTGGGGCCATGTGGAAGACATTTGTAGGAAGACAATGATGATTTGTGCAGGGCTCAAGGTGAGCATAATCTTATTTTATGATTAACAAAGGACAGGGCTCCAGCCATATGGGACTCATAAGGTGAAGAGTAAAGCAGTGAAGTAATCAACAAGAGAATAAAAGAGAAAAAGTAATGGAGACAGAAGGTTAACAAAAGAAAGGGAGGGAGCAGAATTCAGGAGGGGAGGGATTACTTTAGTCTTTTTGCATATTTAGGGTTACAGTAAAGTACAAGTGCTAAGGTTAACACCTTGGACTTTTGAAATTTTGATGTATCATACTTACTCACAACTGCACAAATCAGGTCATCTGTGGTATGTAGGGAATCTTCTTCCTTGTACCTCTGAACTGAAAGTTACTAATTGCTATTTTGTGGTATACGAGCACATATGATTCAAGCAGAAAAATAAACATGCTTTATGCCCTGGGGACCTTATTGTCCAAGAGCCTGATCTAGCAAAACAGGCCAGGCAAATTCTAAAACTAAGAAAGCCTTGGCTTGGACAGGGTTGTTCCTGAACACCACTTCCAGTGCATGCTTGCAGAAGAGATTCTAAGTGTAGCCATAACAGAGTTAGCAATGGCAGAACGCACTGAGGAGAGGTAACCTGAAGGTTACAGCACTGGGTTTGGTTGGGGTTGCTCTGTATTTGTGTTGCTGAATCTCAGGTGCTGTTTTGTTCTGGCTGATGTCAGTGTGGTGATGGCCTTGATCCAGGAAAACACTTAAATGTGTGGTTGGATTTAAGCACAGTGGTAGCTCTGTTGGAGTCAGCAGTGCTGGAGCACTTAAAGCTATATCCAGACACTTTGCTGGATCAGGGTCTTTGCAATTTTTATGGTGTATTAAAATACCTTAAAATTACAACAGCAGGTACTGAATATGAGAAAGGAAGCTGAAGGACAGAAGATAAAAAAACGAGTTAAGGAAAATATTAAAGGTTCAAAAAAACCTAGGTAGACTGAGTGAGGGAAAAAGGGG
>VXBQ01009271.1:34891-46558 GCA_013400175.1 Phainopepla nitens | reverse complement strand
GGGGGGCAGCAGATTGCTATTTGCCTGCTGTTGTGTGTCTGGCATTTCTTTGGGTGTCAGGATTGTATTTACTTGGAAACATTCATGGTGTGCCCTACCTCGGGATTGAGCTCCTTGTGTAAATGGGAACAGCTACTGATGGAGACATGGCTTATGAGAGAAGACACCTGACCCCTCTCCTACCCCTTTCCCTTGAGCCTGCCAGAAACAACTCCACAAAAGTAAATCCCAGCAGACATCCTGCACCCAGGAACAGGACACTGCCAAAGCTGATCTCTTAGGAAGCACTGTGAGGAATACAGAATCACAGAATCATTCAGGCTGGAAAAGACCTCCAAGATCATTGAGTCCAACCTTTCAGTGATTGCTGAGTGCCACATCCAGTCATTTCTTGAACACCTCCAGGGATGGTGACTCTGCCACCTCCTTGGGCCTCCATTCCAATGTTTAACAACCCTTACCATGAAGAAATTCTTCCTGATGTCTGAACTGAACCTCCCCTCATGCACCCTGAGGCTATGGCCTCTTATCCTGTCACTGTTTCCTGGGAGCAGAGCCTGACCCCCCCCTGGCTACACCCTCCTCTCAGGGAGCTGTAGAGAGTGGTAAGATCTCCCCTGGAGCATCCTTGTCGTCTCCAGGCTAAACACCCCCAGCTCCCTCAGCTGCTGCTGATAGAACTCACTCTCTGACCTCTCTCCAGCTCCATTGCCTTTCTCTGGACGCTCTCCAGCCCCTCAATGTCTTTCCTGTTGTGAGGGGCTCAGAACTGGACACAGCACGTGAGGTGTGACCTCACCTGTGCTGACTACAGAGGACAATCATTTCCCTGGCCACACAATTCTTGATATAAAATAGTTGCCACAGAAAGTGCACAGCTTTCTTTCCTGGGGTAGGCCTTGAGGGCATGGCTATGGTACAATATAAACTGGTCACTGAGTAGTTTCTTCCACCATCTAAGATTTTATGGGTAGAGAGGTTACACTGTGAAGATATGGATGTGTTCTTCAACCTTCTTTTTCTCATGCCCTCGAGGATTTGGCTGTTGCTATTCATGGAAAAAAATCTTGGAATTCAATTAGTGTTTCAGTTGCAGAGTCATTAAGGAAAGCAAGAGTTTGAAGAGGAGAAAAACAGTGCCAGTAACTGATCAGAGAGACCTGGCTGCATGCATCTGCCCCATCAGAGATCACTTGTGCAACCCTAAGTCACTTGGTTTCTCAGTGACTCTGTTCCCCATTTATAAAAAAATGGGGCTACATTGCTCTAAGTCAGAAATGTTATAGTGATAAATACATTTAAAAGTTCTACATAACTCAGATATTTTTTGAACAGGAGCTGCAAGTGGCTTAAGATAAGCTAACCGTAGACAGAATCTGTTGTGTTTAAAGTTTGTAGCAACAGGCTTTTACACTGCAGGCTGTAACTGTGGCCAGGAAGCCCTCATGTTTTCAGAGCACATCAGGATTTACACAAAAGATCACTGTGAAGTCAGCTGCTCTTCTGAGCCCCAGGGAGGCATGTCAAGAAATGATTTCAGGTCTTCGCAGACATTTAACAACAAACTCAATCTGCATCTAAGGTTACATGCTGTGAACCCAGCATTTGCCATATCCACACTGACAGCACCCACTGCCCATGAAAGAACCTTTGTATCTGCATCTCTACCAGCTCTGCAGGAACAGGAGCGTGGTGGCTGGCTTGCTGGAGGTGTATCCCTGGTCCTTAGTGTGGAACTAATTTCAATTTTTTTTCAATTCTACTTCCTGGAATACAGGGAAAAGCCTTACCGCCATTGCACGTCCCTTTATGATCTTGTTTGTAGTCATGAAACATTGAACTCATGTGCTTGATATGCTTCTTGCTCAGCACAGCCCTTGTTTCAGTCCTTCCAGAGGGTGTCAAACCACAGAACCAGCACTGAGCACAATCTGGTTTCACTGGCAGTGTACCTGGAATGAGGGAAGGGTATAGTTAAGAGGCTGTGAAAAGGGAAAGCATGCATGGCAGAAGGAAGATATCCATTGGGTGTTGCTGTCATTGCAGATTTCTTTTGTGCATAACAACAACAAAAAAGGAAGCAGCACGCAAAAACAAGGCTTGGAGTGATCAGCAGTAGAATGAATGAATTCAGTAAGAGGGTTAGGTTCCTCAAGCTTTGCACATTCAGGGCCATTTGAAAAACAGCTTTTAGTCAAAAAATAATTTACCTGGAGATTACAGGTCAACCCTAGTCTCTGTGTTGAAGGAAGTTTATTAATATATTGGTTTGTTTGTGCATAATAGCAGCTACTGTGAGATAACAAGCCTGACAAGCCTTAGTGGGCCCCCTGATAGCACTCATGCCTTGAGTTTCTCACCTGTGAGGTGGGCTTGAAATCTAAAGCAAACACACAAGCCCCAAGTGCTACAAGGAAGTCCTTGTAGTAGTCCTTGTAGTTCAAAATCCTGCTAGAAATGCACTGAAAAAAGACATTGTTATCTTTGCCTGCCTCTCTGAGAGAGCTTCCAAAAGCTCCTTCTGGAGCCCTCCTGGGATCCTCAGTGTGATGAGCTCTGCAGAGAGTGGCCACCTGTAGCAGCTGCTCATTTTCTGTTTAGTTGCAGTTACCTGCACCTTGTGGCACAGCAGCTCGTGCCACAGAGGGAGTTATTTGTTCAGTCTGGGTCTATGCAAATGTCTTGAAGTTTTATTGAGGTTGTGGGTGACTCAGCTCTGAGCTGTAGGTTGTCTGTATTTCTCAGAAAACCACCTTTGTAGCTCTGCCCTACATCTGATGTCCAGGTTCGACAGATCTTGTTTCAGCCTTTCAGAACTGCCGATGGTCATGAAAATGACAGGCTGGGAGAACTGGGGCTGCTCAGAACGGAGAGGAGAGAGCTTCAGGGAGACCTTTAGAGCACCTTCAAGCACCTTAAGGGGCTACAAGAAAGCTGGAGAGACACTCTTCACAGTGGCATGTAGTGATTGGACAGGGGAAAGTGGTCTTGGGCTGAAGGAGGGAAGGTTTAGAAGAGATTTTAGGGAGAAATTTTTATTGTAAGTCTGGTGAGGCTTGAAGCTGTGACCTCCCCATTTCTGAAGGTGTTCAAGGCCAAGTTGGATGGGGCTCTGAGCCAACCTGGTCTAGTGGAAGGTGTCCCTGACCAGGGCAGGGGCTTGGAACAAAATGATCTTTAAGGTCCCTTCTGACCCAAACCATTCCGTGACTTTAAAATTACATTTTGATGATAGACTGCTATTAGGTTGCTAGAATTCTGTGACATTTATTCAAGCCTCAAGTGCAGTATCAACTAATTTCAGGCTTTTTTAGGGGGAAGGTGTTTCATTTTAAGTTTAAAAAAATGTCACTGAAAGCTGGTGTAATAAGTGTTCACACAGTGAGGTCACTACTCATGACTGAGCTTTGAAATATAACACTAAGATCAAGAAAGCAAAGTGGTTGATAGTAAACAGGTTTTTTTAAATCAGATTTGGCTCTGAGTATTTTTTTTTCATTTGTTATTCTCAGTGGCCTCAGTTCTGCAGATTACTCATCAGTCCTCTGGCCTCAATCCAGCTAAAGTACTTAAGTAAGTGCATAACTTTAACTAACACGAATAATCCTGTATTCAATGCCAGCACATGAAGACACACGTCGATGTGGGCCCACTTTCTTCTTTCCCATTCATTTTAAATTAGTGAATGCTTACCTGTGTTTTACCATTAGTAGTATCTTAATCTGTTCTGTTTGCCTTTTTTTTTTTTTAATGTACATTTTTCACAAGAAAATATCTGCTGTAAGCATGCTTAGTACCTGATTGCTGCAGCTCTCTCCAGCAATAATTCCCCCTTGCTCTTAACTGAGCCCTGAGTGTGATGAGAGGTTGGTCCTATTTCAAAGAACCTAAGGAGCATTCAAGCATATGTGTAAAAACAGCTGAAGTACATCTTCTTGTTCATATACAATAACAAATATTTAAAACAAGAACACTTAAATCTCTGGAAGAGAGTTCAAACTAAGTGGCATCCCTTTGTTGGCAGTCAGGTAGAACACTTGTAACATCTGTATTCATAACGTTCCTCACAACTACTTGACTTCTTTGAAAGTTGTGTTCAAAAGGACAGAATTTAAATTGTTGGGCTGTTTGATTAATAATGTTTCACACTGATAATTTTGATTTGGACTCCACCTATACTCAACATGAGTAATCTGAGGAGGGAATGTTGGCCACAAGGGCTTGTCTAGAGAATGCCTCTGATATTCTTGACTCTAAACTCCACCTTATCTGAGTGGCAGAGTGATACAGGATCAGACACAGCTACAGATTAGAGGTTATGTAAACAAATCCTGCCTCTTTTCTGCTCCTGCCTTGATTTCTCTCTAGGAGTTTAGCTTGGGATCTGGACTATTCCTTCATATTTTACTTTCTTTGAAGTTTATTTTTCAGAAGTGCTTAACTCTTCTCTCACTGGGACCATTTTTCTTTGCCTTAAACTGAGGTGCTGGAGGATACTGTTTGTGTGTGAAACAGGTTCTTTGTTTCTGGTGTTAGATCAAAGGAAGTTCTGTAAATCTATTCTGTTTCTCAATTAAGTCAGGAACAAAACTCACTGGGATTAAACTTCAAGTTAATTTCCATACAGAAATATTTAGGAAGGACTCAACACTAAAAATGTGAAATCTTTCTGCACATTTGTTTCATGTATCTCCAGGGTAAGCAGATTCCAACACTCAGTATTGCAGTGAGGATTTTGTAGAAATTAAGATTGTCCATTTCATCATCTTTCCTAGTGCAGCATGCACTCCATTTGTCCTTTTTTTCTCTTTTTTTTCCCCTTTTTTTTTTTAATTTTTAAAAAAATTATTTAGGATTTGGCTAAAATTTATTGTTGTTACGTTTCTGTTATCCATTTGACCTACTAAAGATCCCCGACTGTTTATCACTAATAATTACCTCTGTAAAGTAATTGATATCATAGTTGTTATGTGGGAGGACACTTGTAGCAGGAGGCTGGTTACTAGTTATAAAATGTAAAAGCAATATACAGTTGTTCTGCATTTCATACCAAAAGACTCCTGCTTAGGACCACTGGGTGAGTCATATTCTGATGAAATTAGGATGGAGTAAAAAAATCCTTTCAGGGTAGAGTCCTTATCCAGTGGCAAACTCTGTCTGAGCTGTTTTGAGATGAAATCATTAGTTTCTTCAGCCTCCCTGTACGTGCTAGAAATACATTTAGAAAAGAAACTCTCCCTTTCATGCCTGCTGTGGGACAGTTGTGTCCCTAATTCATCAAGGGCCTCTCAGATTAGGGACAGAGCATCCAGCTGAATCCAATAAGGACCCAGTGGGGGACATTGTCAGTGCCAGGCTTGTTTGCAGGGCTTGGTTACTCTGAACAAACTGTAAAATGTGAGCTGCCACCACCTTCATTTACACATGCCACGCACTGACGCGATTGTAGCATTTGCTATTTCAAAAGCCTTTTAAGACTGAAGCAATTTTTATTGCATTCTTTCCAGATATGGGAAATAAAAACTCTAATCCAGTATTTTGTGTGAGGCATCCCCTTCCTTACAGGTTTGTTTGGTGCTTGGAGCAGAATTTCCTTAGAATAAATGCTAGAAACTCCATTTCCTGCTCAGCTGCTCTGGTCACGCCGAGGTTTTCGAGGTGAGGACTCTGTCAGAGCAGAACCAAGTCCTCAGACAGGCTCAGGGACTGCCACACTGCCAGCCTTTGCCCCTCACAGGTGGCATTTTCAAACACAGAAGGGATCCAAGCTGGGATCCTGACCTCAGCCTCACCGATGCAAGTCTTCTCAGCTGTCATAAATCCACCGGTATCAGTTACCACACTCTAGCAAAAAACAAGCAGAAGTTTAATTTACATTTAACCAGCAGATGAAACCTTTTTTTTTTTTTTTTTTTTCCTGGTAACTCGTCCTTTTTCACTTCACAAACCAGGCTAAATTACACTAAAACTAAGCAGGAAGTGCTCTAAATTAATTTTGCACAGAATGCAAGAGAATAAACATATTTATGACGTACATTTGGGAAAAATTGTAAGTTGTTCTTTGACAGCTCATTCAGGAGAAGAGTTGTTAACTACTTCAGTTGTGTAGAACTGTAATTGTAGCACAGAGCAGTAGCAAATGGTGGGAAAATTACCATTTGTAGTTTAGTCTTGCATTCAAAATGGCTTTGCCTTGATTTGCATTTAGATGGGAATTCCTTCTGTTGCTCTTCAATCCATTACATTTTATAAGGTAAGTAGCCTTTTTTTTGTTGTTGTTGTTTCTGAAGTGCTGGGAAGGGCAGTGAGTTTCACTGCTGAGCTGTGCAGGTGGCACCCCAGCATATCCATATTGAGGAAAGAGAAAGGCAGCCCTGAATTCACCTGGAAATGCCTATTTCTAAATAAGGCACAGGTAAAATTTTTGTTGCAATGCCTGAGTAAATCTGCTCCACACAGACTTGTGATTTGCAGCAGGATTTCCTTTTTTAGGTTGTTCTTTCTATTCCTACCCACTCATCAAAGATTAATATGTAATCTTTGTTATTACTCAGACAATATTTGTTTCAGAATATTTTGATTTCAGAATTAAGGCTACTTGTTTGAAGGGAGGGGGAAAAGAAAATTTATATTTGTATAGATGGTTAGTAAACTGGGGTTTGTACATAACATACATATAAAGAAATCTCACTGAATTACCATACTAAGACTATATATATTTTTCTAAAGATTAGACAAAAATAGAAACTAAAAAAAACAAGTCTGGAAGGGACATTAAAAATTCATTTTCCCCTATCAACACAATCAACTACATGGAAATAATAATGAACAAATGGGGTTTTTTTAACCTGTTGCTAAAAACCTCCTGTGATGGATATTTTAGAGGTTTTTTTCAGCAAAACATGCTTGTACTTCACTTCTGTTACACTCAGAAAGTTCTCCCAAAGTCCAGCCTAAGAATTCTGTACTAAAGGCTAAGTAGATAACTTCTCATCCCATAACCAGTGGACCCAGAAGATGGTTAATCACTTTTCTTCTTGCAAAAACACATCATGTTTGGAGACTGTTGAGGTATTGTCCTTCAGTCTTCTTTTTCTGGTGTTGTGGTTTTTTGTTTTTTTGGGTTTTTTTTGGGGGGAGGGTTTGTTTGTTTGGGTTTTTAGGGGTTTTTCTTGGTTTTGTTTGGTTTGGGGGGGGTTGTTGTTTTGGTGTGGGGTTCTTTTTTTCCCTTTGTAGATTAAGAAACTGGGAAGTTTTGAAGTTCTTCTTTACAGGTCATGTTTTCTGAACAAGTAGATCATTGCTGTTCCGTATTTTTAGACTCTTTTAGTTAATTCTTGAGTTTAATCCCTAAAACTGAATGCAGCATCCCAGCTGGCATCTAACCAGAGAATGTGTAGCACAGATGCTCCATGTCTTACCTATAACACATTTGTAAATAGTGTGATTTTTTTTTTTTAAACTTCCAAGAAACTGACATTGTAGTCTCATATTTCATTTCACTCCCAGGTCTTTTCCTTACATGACTGCTGGAAGTCAGTCCTTTCCCATTTCATTTTTGCATTTCATTATTGTATAACACTCTCTACGTACCCATATCAAAGTGCATCCTGCTTTTCAAAGCACTGCAGGAATTCTCAAGATTATTTAAAGTTCTAGGGCTGTCCCTACAAGAGCAGTTTCTTTTACCATTGAGTCACTTTGAGTCATTTGAAAATATGGTCAAGTTATTAATTATTTCTTCATGAAGTCATCAGTGGAAACAGTGAATGATGTTAGACAGAACACTGACATCTGTGGAACCCTCTCTTAAACCCTTCCAGTTAGATAAAGAAATCTTAGTACCTTCCTTGAGAGTATTGTTGTGACCTTTAGCAGTCATTTCACCCAGACAGTGTGGTTTGCTCGTGTGTGTGTCAGGCAAGAGAAGGGCCAGGAGTCCAGAGAACTCACACTGTATCTGCTGCCCACAGCACTGCAGCATCTCTTCAGAGAGGCTCAGAGTGCTTTGGCTTCATACCTTGACTGTTGCTGATGATCCTTCTTTCTTATCTGCTTAAAAAGGGGGTAGTTGTCATCTTGGAATCCAAGTTACACCCAAGAGTGTAAGGCAAGATGGCAGGAAACGATATCAAAAATGATCTTCTGCTGATGTTGATGGTTGTTCACATCCCTGAACCATCCCTATGACTTAAATACTTAGCATGTTCTTATGAAAAGGATGGGATTCCTTCACTAGGACACAGGACTGAGAGGACTCCTAAATTATCAGAAAAAAAGAAACACAGGTTATCAGATAAGCTTTAATACATTCATTGTAAGTGCACCTATAATTTACAGGACTGATTTTACTTGCACAGAGTATTAGTCACTCCTCACTCCCTAGGAAGCTAAAGAAAACAGGCAGAGACACAGTAAGCAGTTACCTATTAAAATTTACATTCCAGCCTTCCCAGAAATCCAAAAATCTCTTCTGTGATTTTCTGTTGTCTCTGCCTTTTCTGACTTTTGCTGTTGTATCAACCATGAACTGTTTTACTTTGTGTCTACAAAGATTGATGCCACTGTGGTATTAAGGTTGTGTTTTAGATCCATGTTTTTTGGCAGAAATAATGTTCCTGTAAAAATGTGGCAAAGAAGAAATGTATTCAGACAGTTTTGGGTGTGTGCATATTTCTCTTCTAAACTTTTCTCTCTAGCATTTATGTGGCCTGGCAATATTTAGGATACAAGTGCGTACTGTCCTGTCACAGTGGGTGTCTCAAACAGTTGAATTGGGTTTCCTGACACGCTCTGATAGCAAACTTTTGAAGCATAATTATGGATAAATCCCTTGGTTATAGTTAAGAGAAACTTCCTGTGGCAGTAGAACAAATAATCGCAAAAAACCAGGTAGGAAATGTTACAAGATTTAATATCACCCTATTGGGAATTACAGCTGCTTTTCAAGAATTCTTTTTTTTCTTTATCTTTAGCCAGTAATCCTTCTGTAAAATGACAGGAGGAGTTTGGAGAGAGACAATACTGTTAAAAATGTCTTCTAATTTGTATAATCCTGTCCAGAATGAACCAGACGGAGTTTGGACCATGATTTAGGCTGACTTAAGAGTGGGTTGTTCCCAGAAGGTGTTCCCTGTCACTCCTGCCCTGAACAATTCGTGTGCCAGTGCTGATCCAACTAAACAGTGATTTGGATCAGGAGCTGATCTGGATAAAACCCAATCCTTTCTTTTAGTCCCTTTGGTTTTCAGCTGCATCAGTTTCCTGTTCTGACTCACTGTGTTGCCTGCAAGCCAAAAGGAGCCAGAATGCAAAGCGAGGAGCAAAAGGAACGCCATGATCAGCAGCTCGTTCCAAAATGGGTTTAAACACATCAGGAGACTGCAGGCATATTGAAGGATGGAGTTTCAGCCTTTAGTTCTCCATTTCCTTTGGCTTTCTTTTTAGAGCAGTGTGGACGATACATGTTTCCATTACAAATCTCTGTTGTATGTTAAATTACTGCCTTTTTATTATCCTGAGTTTCTCATAATACTCTTGATCTGGATGTAGGTTCTGCCACTGTAAAACCCTGATCTTGCAGTGAGCCCTGAGGTTTGCAGCACAGTGTAGCACGAAATAGGCTTAACTGACTTCTTATAAACATATCATGTTCTGTAGCAGTGAAATTCAATGCACGCCTTTCAAGTCTCAGTGTCACTTCCCGCTACAAACAACCTCAGAGTTGTATTTCCTCATGGCTAGTGCTTACTAGATCATTATGGGGAGTGAATTGAAATAAAAAGAAACAAAATCATGGCAGTTATTTCCAGTCAGTTATGTAATCTTCTTCTCTGCCTTTGACTAAGAAAAGATGTTGAAAACTCTTATCAGTATCAAGATACACGATAAGGAGGATAAATAATTTAGAGCTTTTAAAGCTAGCTTCCAGAAGTAATTAAAAGCTTCCAAAGTGTTTTGATTAGGAGGCTGAAAATATTATAAATTAATATGAACTGCTTTGGTATCTTGTGTGAGTGGTCAGTTAGAACATTTACTGAAATCCTATAAGCATCTTAAAAATACATCTATGAATGAAGTATTTTAGAGTTTTCTTTTCAAAGGATCCTTACAGTAAAGAACTGGCTATTGTTAACTTCCTCTTATATCATTAAAAGTGTCCTTAGAAAGAGTTAGCTTGGGAAAAGACAAAAGCTGTCACCAGCAGTTTGTTCCCTTGCTTGAAGCTTTGCTGGACTTGAGAAATTACGAGACAGCTTTCTGTTTTCCCATAAATTTTGGCTCTCTCCCTCCCTGATAGTTTTATGCTCATTATCTTTCATATTTCCCTAAATTTTATGCACATTACGGTGCTATGCTAGGTCTAATCAACCCTCCCTCCTTGAAGGGCTTGCTGAACTTTCGAAGCCTGAGCTTCCCCTTGGCACCAGTAGGTTTAAAATGTTCCTTGATGACTCCTATAACTCCTTTGGAGCACCATCCATGTGTGTCTGCCCACAAGATCTGCTGCCATCGCCCAAGAAATAATCTGTTTATTCCCTTCTGCAGCATCCGTGTCTGAGCGGGTCCCGCTGAGCTTCCTAAGCAGCCGGCGGGGACCTGCTCATTTCAGTTAAGGAAGCCCAGCTAAAGCTTACCACACCTCACTGTCAAAATAAATGTAAATGACGAATCGATGTCGAATATTTCCTTATTTCCCTCTCTTCTGCTGTAGCCTGGCTCAGGGGCTCTGATGCAGATTCGGGCGCAATAAATCCCACCCCTCGTAAACTGAAGCTGGCCGTGGTGTGAGACCCGTCCTGCAGCCACTGCTCCGGGGCGGCTTTGGGAGGGCTCAGCCGCGCCACGCACCCGGGAGCCGCCGACCCTCGGGCTAACCTTGGACTTGAACTTTATCTGAAATTGTTTTATGGGGAAACGAGCGCGCCCGTGCCCAGAGCGGGTACCCCGGCATAGAGGGCACCTCAGGACAGAGCGGATATCCCGAAATAGGGAACACCCCGGGATGGATAACCCGGGATGGCGGGGGTATCCCGACACAGAAGACATCCCGAGGTAGAGCGGGGATCCCCCCAGAAGACACCCCGGGATAGAGGGCACCGCGGGATGGCGGTACCCAGGATGGAGCGGGTTTCCCGGGATAAAGGGCACCCCAGGGCCGGGATAGCGGCTCGGCGCACTGCGGGAGCTCCCGTCACACACTGGGGAAACCCCCTCAACATCCCCGCGCCCCCCGGGGGACAGTGGAACCGTCCGCTTCCCCGCCGCTGCCTCGCAGGTGAACGCGCGGGAGCGTACCAAGCCCCGCTGGCGGGGGGAGCCAAGGGTTTCCCCCGGTCCACCTTCAGTCGCGCCGCTGTAGTCCACGGCGGCGCGGAGAACAACCGCAGCTGCAGACTGGGCTGCGAGAGGCGGCTGCCCCGGCAGAGCTCTCAGGGCACTGAACCTTCCCCCACTCCTCCTCCCTTTTCCGCGCGGAAGTGGTAGCTCCCTCCCCCTCCCGCCGCTGACCAACGGGCTCGACTGCAGCAAAACGGAACGTACCAACCGCTCCGCCGGGGGGAGGGGGGAGCGGCGAGGCGTGGCGGGAAGCGCCGTCCTGCGAACGGGCGCCCGGGGAGCCGCTCCCGCCGAGCGGGGAAGAGGCGGCGCCCGCAGGAGGGACGG
>VXBQ01009271.1:3717-34876 GCA_013400175.1 Phainopepla nitens | reverse complement strand
GGCCGCGGAGCCAGCCCGGTCCCGCTGCTGCGGCGCTTTTGTGCCGGTGCCGTTCCCGCTGCTGCGGCGCTTTTGTGCCGGTGCCGCCGCCGGGCCGTGCCCCATCCGCGCCTGCCGCCGGCGGGTCCCGCTCCGGGGGAACGCCGCCTTCGCGGCGCCCCCTCCTCCCCGTAAAAACACCCGTTCTCCTCGAATACGTCTGCGATACCAAATATAGACTTTGAGAGCGGCGGTGGAAAGCTCTTTGAAGTAAAGCTTGCCCTCCTCATGGCAGCACATACATCTGTTCGGAGCGGCGGCTGTGCGCTGTGTTTTCCTTATGTGGCTGCGCTCTTCGCTGGGCTCTGCAGAGCTGCAGCTCTGACAGAGTGTGCCGTGCTTCCACGCGGCAACTCCTGGCAAGTTTTTCCCTCTTGCAGGCACCAAACCGTGCTGTGCGAAAGCATGGTTGTGTTTTTTTTTTCCTCCGGCTTGCACCAAGCAGCCACTTCACCTCTGAAAGATCCGTGCTGAATGTCTCCGGCTTTCATTTTCAGCAAGGATTAGCTTAGTGGATGCAAATGTGGACGCATGGCTTAATCTCTGCGCTCAGCATTGTGAAGTGGCTAAGACTTCATGGGATGTGTTTTTCTGTAGTTGGTAACTCCTGTTGTAAAATGTAGGACAAATATTTAAGGAAAACTTTGAAAATAGCAGGCTGAGTCATTCTGTGAGAAGATATATCTAAGTTGGTATGCTAATAAAGCAGCTTCTTGGTTACTAGCATGCTGTCTGCAGTTGTGGGACTGGTCTGGAAAAGTAACACCTTTTATTTTAATCTTTCTGTGTGTGAGAAAAGGAAGCTCTTAACAATTGCATTCTTTGAGCTGCCTTTTTTTTTTTTTTTTCCAGTCCAGATAGAGTTTGAATTGCAATGAAATGCTTGTGCCTTTGTGCATCTTGAACATGCTTAAGTATGAGTATTTGGTGCAGGGGATCTGTTGCTAACTTGTAGGGTTTTTTTTTCTCAGACTGTTTATTTTTAGTTAAGCATTCATGTTATGCTTATGGAGAGGTAGAAAGTTACCGATTTACCTATTTATTTTTACATAAAGCTTGCTACTGTGAGATACAGGTTCCTAAAACCTGCTAAATCATTTATAGTTAAGCCATTTAAAAATCGGTTTTAAATATCTTACAAATTTAGGTGTATGGGAAGGATCTCTGGGTTAAAAAAAAAATCTGAAACAATAAATTTTCAGTTTTGAAACACCTTTGCATTTTTAAAAGTGTAACATGGATTTATGTGGAGATGCTTGATAAGGGTGAAGATCTGTGTGTCTTCTAAAACCCTGCAATAAAATAATCTGAATTCTTTAGAAAGTTTAGTAGTTTAATTTTTTTTTCTGTTATTCAGGCTTCCTTTTGCTTTGTCTCTCTTTTAGCTCTAAATTTCAGCCTTTGTGGATGCTCACGCTGGGAGGGTGAGAGCAATTCAGAGGCCTGTCAAAGAATCATGTCTAATAGCAAACCTCTGGCCAGTTTAAAGTAGGGTGTGGGTTTTGAAAGGAAGCAGGCACCTTATTAACCTTTCAGACTAAATGAGAACCTGGCTTTAGGCCTAATTTTAGAGCCAAGCATAAAGGGTGTAGAGTGCTGTATTCAGAACCTAGGGTGTGAGTAAAAGTGAGAGTCAGAGCAAAACCTGCTGCCCAGAGTGCTTCTCTGTGAGAGGGCCCAGAGAGAGAGAATCACAGAAAACTGAGATGCAGATGGAAATGCAGCAGCTTTGTTTCAGTACCTGTTTTATGACCTAAATTTTTGCACTGGTTGCAGTCGTTGTATTTGTGCTAATATTGGGGGTGGCAGAGTAAAAGACATCTGAGATATTCACTTTGTTGCTGAATGGCAAGTGGTGAGTGCTCAGAAGTTGAGAAACACCTCTGAAATCTTGATAAGGTCTCATTAAGTGGCTGTAGCCAAACTGTAACTGATGATCTTTTGTAAAACTAAGTTTCTCTGCTGACACTTAAAATTGTGACTTGAATGAGAAATTTGAAACTTGTTTTGGATTTGTTTTCCTGCCTGCCTCTACTTTGGAGTACTTGCTCTTGTGAGCTTTCCAGTTCTGTATCCATCAACAGTTGCTGACTATCTTGTGTATCAAATTATGCTGCAGTTCTGTTGAAACAGGGAACTTAATAAAAAGAGCTGAAAAATGAGGCTCAATGTGTGTGCTAAATGCCATCCAGTGGGGTTTGGTAGTCCCTCTCCTCGAAGGTTTCACAAATGAGAATGTGAAAGCGCAGAAGGCATTCATTTAATTTGGCTTCTAATTAAGAGGGTGAATTGAAAAAAACGGTGCCAGAAAGATTTATGATCTGTGTAGTACTGTAATGAAATTTGAAGAGTCTGGCCTGATGGTGTGACTTCTAAATAAAACAGTGGTGTCAACTGAAGAGCAGTTTTAATTTTCATTATGTAAAAAGGATGTATATAAACTAATTTGTACCTAATTAGCATGGACAGTGCTAGATAGGATGCTGATGTTGCACAGAGAAGCGCTGGTCATGTTTTTAGCCTGAAACATCTTCATATATCTAGCTGAATTCTCTGAGATCTGTGTAACTTCTTACTGGTTCTGTCTAGGACTGGCTGCATAATGCTGCTTTGGTGATGTGTCAGTCTGAAAGTGAGTGAGATGATGTTCAACAGCACCAGTGCACCACGGCTGAACAGGCCCTAGGCTCAGTGTGTGCACAGAGGGGAAGGACTAAACAGGCCAGGGATATTTATTTTATTTAGGGCTCCCTAAAGGACCTTTCTCCAAGCAGCAGTCAGAGCAAGGAAAGGAAAAACTCCCATGTTAGAAGTCCAGAGTTTCTTTTTAACTGAGGGTTGCTCGGCCTAAAAATAAACAGAAAACTTGGAGTAAATTATTCTGAACTCATCCTGCTCAGTACTCCTGGGATGGGAATAACCTACCCACATTTCCTCAAAAAGGGAGAGAGCTGCCTGTTGATGGGTGTGGAGTTTTTCTTTGTGGCCTGAAATACAGTGCTGAGAGGCCTCTCATGAATGTAATAAATGGTCAAAAACTGGTTATCTTCATACACATTATGGGTTTTCTTCTTAAGCTCTAGTGTTTGTGCAATAATGTTTCTACAGTAGGATCAGTTCTACTTCTGATCAGTGTCAAGAGTGCTTCTGGATTTTCTTTTATGGATGATATGATGAGCTTGCAAAAGGACAAGGAGAAATTATTCTGAAGATCTAATATGAAAAAGGACTTTAGTTAATGATTTACACTTACAAGCTTTATTTTGTTAAGCTGGAATTCCATAAATGGTTGTGTTCCAACATCTACCTGTGCTCTGAGAGGAGAAACTAGGTTAGAGTAGCAAATGGATGCCTGTCAGGTGTATTGATTCAGGGGGTATAGTTTTAGCGTTTTGGAAACCTGTTTTGTTGCAATGCTGTCTCTCATCCTTGTTAATTTCTTCATTCTGCTCACCTTGAGTAATGAAGTAGTAGCTGCTGAAAGCAGAATTAACTACTTTTCTGTAGCATCTGCTAACCCCTTTTGGAGGTGCTTTCTGCAGGCTGAGTTCATTTAATTGCAGGGTCCTGCTGTGTCTGTGCTCAGTTCTTAGTCTGGAAGAAGGGAATTCTGCAGAGTGTGTGCAGCAGTTGTAGCAGCAGCGCCATGGGAGCGATGTGCTCCCTCTTGAACGCTCTGCTTCTCAGGATTGGTGCACAAAGAAGCATTTAGACATCAGATAAATGGTTTGCATTAGAGTGGAATCTCTCCTAGTAATGCTCTGGCCTTCATCTCACTCTCCCTGAATCATGCATCTCTTCTGTTACCTGCTCCTTTCTGGCTGTCTCCTGAAATAGGCTTTCAGCAGTAATTGCATCTCCTCTTCACTGCTGTTGTGTCTGGGGTCATTCCTTCCCTGCTCTGCAGGTTTTCTTAGTGTGTCTTATTAAAAGTAGTTTCTTGAGCTCTTCCTGCCTGCCAGCCTCCCGCTGTCGCGTGAACATCTGAATCAAGGTATGAAAACAGATGTCACTCTGGGGCCAAAAATAATTAAAAGAAGCTTGTAATAAAATGCTGGTTAATAGGCAGGTTGAGTTTTGTTTCCTTCTTAAGACTGAAGGATCAAGTGCTTGAGTTAAGAGGTGGTAAAGTTAAGCCATTGTTTTGCAACTGTAATTAATTTCTAATAAACATTCATTATGTGATTGTTAAGGCTGATGCTCTCTGGCACATAGAAATGATATTTTGCCCACAAGATATGCTTTGAGATACCAGGGGACGTGGTGATAGTGATAAAGGGATGTTTTGTATTAAATTTTATGTAGTTTGGAATCCTTAGTGGACATAGTAAGAAGCTGTTAAGCAGAGATGATAATTGTTCTTGATAGATTTCTTACCATCTATGCTATGATGTACTTTCCAAAGTTGTTGAAGAATATCTGGAGTATTTGGATGCTGAGCTTTGTTAGTTTATGCAAGAAGTCATGGTTGAGTGCTACACTGTCTTAGGCACCCTTGTACTTTGCCTTCCAGTTGGCTATATAGGAACACATATATAGGAACACCATGTGATTTTCTTTTTTTCCTCCCAGGAAACTTCCATCCTCATATTTTAAAGATGAAAGTTAAGTATGAAGTGATACATGATGGAAAGTATAAAACCTCACTGAGCAGTGCTAGAGAAGCTGTGGGAAGTTTTGTTGTCTAACAGTGAAGGCTGTTCCTGTGATCCACACACAAGCCTTTATTTTATTTTGTGCAGGTATTGCAAGGGGTTCATGTCAGCCCAGTGCTCACTGTGTCCAAACAGTCCTGTTTTCCTACTCCTACAGAAGATACAACTGTCTTATTCATAACATGGTATTTAGCCTTACAGTGAGCAAAGCCCTACTCTGTCTTGACTAGGAAATAACCCATTTAGCAGCTAAAGTTTGCAGTCTTTCTCAGGAAGCAAAAATTTTTAAACCTTACCCATCTGGGAAGTGGTGTTTTAGTACAGCAAAAGATACACAGAGGACATGCTTCAAAACTCTGCTTTGGGTCTTGAGAGATGCAAGAGCTTCTTGATGAGCAAGCTTTCATAAAAATTTCATGTGGTCAAAACGTGTATTTTCCCTAACTTGTGTATGGAAACAAGTGGCTGAGAGTTCCTAGAAAATGCTTACCATGGCAGGGATTCCATGTAATTGCTTTGGCAAAGCTGCAGGGAGCTGAGAACAGTTTTTCAGGAAGTGTTGGGGCCATTGTGTCCTGCCCAGTGCTGCACCTGCACGATTTGCAGGCACTATCTTCCAAGTGAAAGCCATTGTTGGCCAGCACCTCTCCCTGAGAAATATTGGGACAACAAGGTGTTCTCTTACACTTCAGTGGCATTGCTGCTTCGGGCTGTGCGTGGGTGCCAGTGTCTGATGGACAAGGACTGATTTACAGCCACCTTTACCAGCCACTCCTGCTGGTGCTGCCACTTCTGTGTGCACCAGATGAGGGACAGCATCAGCTCTGTGAAGGGCTTTGCTGCAGAACTTCCCTGGTCCTGAGGCTGCTTGGTTTCTTAGTGGGGCTGTCACAGCTGGTAAACAATTGCTTGATAGGAGGTCGAAGTCTTTGGCCAGTGTCATCTCAATTTCCTGGTTTAGAGGTGTTGAGTGCACAGTGTCCTTTGCTGGAGCAAGGACAGACCTGGAAGATGGGACAGGGTCAGTGTGGCCTTGTAGGGGACTCCAAAATGCTGTTTGTTACTTGGCTGTGACTGCTTTGCTGAGCATTGCCAGGATGGAGGAGGTGACTACTGAGTCCTTCCTAAGAAACTTCCTAGGGAGTGGTCTCCAGTGTTCTGTCCAGTGAGCTTCTTTGGTGCCCTGCACATCAAAGGCAGGGCAGTTCAGATGAAACAGGGTAACTGTCTTGGTGGTTTGATATCCTCTGCTGTTAAATTTGGCTGATCAAGTCAGTGCTCTTGGAAAACCTGCTGCCTTGGGGCATGGCTGAGTTCTGCATGGAGGTGACTTGGTCTGAACTGAAATCCTGCCAGTGTGACAGGAATGACAGCAGAATATTTGCATCAGTTGGCTCGATCTAACTGTTGCTAGACAATCATAAGTATTTCTGCTTGTTAATCATCTGCAGCAGATGTGGGTGTCCTGTAAGATAGGACTTCTTGTAGTGTGCTCTGTGGTTTTAATAACTTGAGGGTGCATGATCACAGAATTTGGAGCCTGAAGTCAAGACACTGACACCAGTTCTGCATTTGTTAGGAGCTTGATCTTTGGGTAGCAATGATCTACCTGCAGGTACTTTGTTGATTTGAATATTTTTAGCTTCCAGAACATGCAACTCTATTAGCATTGCATGGGTTTGGGGAAGTAGTTAAGTCTGAAACATGTTAAGAAATGCAACATTTCCAGAGTAAGTACAGGAGTTGATGGCATTTTTTTGGAACAGTTCTTGTATCTTGAAGCAAAATGTTCCTCTCCATACTGAGACTTTGCCTTGGATGCTTGTTGAGGTGGGCTTTACTGTAGCTCTTCTATGAGCAGAGAAGACTGACAGGTGGAAAACCTGACAATTCAGGGGAAAATCCTTCTGTGGAAGGGTTGCACTAATGGCAACCTGGGACTAACATAAAGCCAAAGCAGTTTAATACAAGCCTAACTGTTAGAGCAAAGTTGAATTTGTCTTTTAGGTATCCAGCTTGGCATCTAGATGGAGCTTTGGAAAGCTTAAATAACCTTGGTCTTCTAAGAGTGGACCACATCTAAGTTTTTGAATATGCTGTGGATATCTTCAGGGTAGCTTCTGAATACCATTTGAATAAAACCAACTTGGTTTTAGGTTCTTTCTTCCTCTGCTGAATTTTTTATGGATTTTACTGTTTTAGTGAAACCAGTTGGGTGATTTTACCAATTTTGACTGTGGCAGAAGTTAATGACCCTCCTATGTCTTGTCTAAAAGCAATTTTCCTGTGCTACATACCACTGGTTTTACTTGTGATGTGATTTTAAGTTGTGTTGGGTTTGTTTGTTTGTTTCTTTTACAATATTATATTATTTTGCTTTTCTCTTTGTATTGTGACAGAGTATTTAGTTCTGACACTGGGCATTTTAAGAAACAGACTCAAAAAGGGTTTTTTTCCAATCAGTCCCTTACACCGTGGCATTCTTTTCTGCTGCTTATTTGGAATTTCTGTTGATGTAAAGAGAGAGAGAGAAAAGATGTCTGAGCTGCTGGAGAAGGGAGCAAACTGAGATGGGGGTAGAAAAAGGCCATTTATGAGGAAACCATAGGGCTTTGCTCATTTAACTCAGTAAAAGGAAAACCAAGAAGAGATGTGACAGCACTGTATGTATGAAAACATCCTGTAAGGGATGGGAAGAGAGTAAACACCAGGGAGTGAAACTGGCAACAAGAATAAACGGATATAAACTCTTGCTATAAGAGCTTTGAAACAGTATTCTAACTTCCAGCATAGTTACTGTAGGATAACAGTAATAATAATTGGGTTGTAGGATGGACTTTAATGCTTTGACTCACTTCAGGATGGAGCAGGATCCCTTGGGAAAAGGGATTGTGGGGCTGCCTTTGATAGAAGTCTCTGAATGCCAGAGTGCAGAAGGTGAATGCTCTGCTCTACACAAGCACTTGCATGGATCTCTCCTGCCACAGTTTTGCTTGAATTTCTCTAGTATAATTTTGAGTCAGTTCCTGGGAAAAAAAAAAAAGAAAACACAAAAAGAACCCCTCAAAAAGTCCAGTGCTACTCTGTATAGACATCAGGTCAGCTCCGAGGAAGGTCAGCTTTGCAGTTTAACCTTACAATGGGTTCCAGAAAGCTGTTTCCAAATACATTGAATGTATGTTGGATGTCACCTGCTGGAGTTACAGAGCTGTTGGTTCTTTTCCTGTGTAGCTTCAAGCTACACCTGCTCTAGGTAAATCTCCTAGGTGGAGATTGTGGATCTGTTCTCTACCAATGTACCTAAGTGCTATGTTGGAACAGAACACTCAATAGTCTATTAAAGTGTGCATACAGATTCATAAATTTTTATAAAAAATGCCAATAATAGCTGTTTAGAAGGTGTTGGCATGCATAGGGAGGGAAGGAGAAGAAATGTGCAAGGGCAAACTAGAGAGAAAGGAAAATGTAAGTACTGAATTATTAAAAGTTTCGACTTAAGATGATGTTAGTAATTACTCAGGATTTGACACCAGCAATTTATTAGACCTCATAAAACTGTTTCTCCAGCAAGTATAGTCCAAAGTCCTTATGGCTGAAGTCTTAAAAAAAGTATTTCTCCCTTAAAGTGTTGATACTTTGAGTTTAGTCTTCAGTGGAAGATTGCTTCCAGAGCAAATATTGGCCCTGTTCAGTAGGGATATGGCTGCAGCTTGTGAAGATGCTGTGTGCTCATTTTGAAAATGCTTGTTGTGTGATTAATGCTTTGGTTAAGCTGCATGTTTGGGTTTGATCTTAAACTAATTCCTAAAAGACTTAAATGACTATTTCTTTTCTAAATGTTTGTGCAAACTGTGTATCTAGTATCTGTGTATCTAGGACTTGGGCTTGTTTTAAAGATGCAGCAGAAATTCAAATTGTTTACTAATCTTGCAGCAGAAATACAGCCTGGTTTATTCTCTCATTAATCACATACCTTAAACTTCCCTCGAACCCAGCTCTGCACAGAGTGGTTGCTGATATTAATATTCAGAAGTTTAATACCATTTTTAGTTTCTTGCATTTCATGTCTTGCAATCTTGAAGAGCAGGCCCACATTCCAGACAGGCGACATCTTAATTTAGATCTTTGTTTGGGATGCATAGGGAAAAATTGTAGTGCCTGTTGTCAAGGGAAAATCTTGAACATGTTTTAGAAAATTCTTCAGGCCAGCTTGTTCTTTGTTGTGGTGAAAATCCTAGAAGTGTTAAGGTAGCAGGCTGCAGTTGCTGCCTTTATTCACAAAACCACGGTGATGCTTCTCTCAAAGTACAAACCTTTGACCAGCAGTTGATTTAAGAGATACAGAGCTGTTTCAAAAGTATATTTCAAAAGGATTCAGTTGGACTTACCATACTGTTTACCAGTTAGTTCCTAAACAAGGCAGCTCTTGCTTGTACACAAATAAGTTTCTCTGCCTGCCTGGACAAGGAACTTCAGAGTTACTGTGATTAGCTCTGGAATGTGAAGTTTCTTTAGCTGCACATCACTTTTTTTTTTTGTCTGTTTCAAATCTCACAATAATCATTTGCTTATCCACACTGCCAGTGGAGAGCTACAGTAAAACAGAAGTGTTAACTTCTCAGCCCAGTTACCAGGACTTACTAACACAAATAATGAGGAACAAAATTCAGTGCAGGATTTTGAAGCGTGCTGTGAAGGTAAGACTGCAACACAATCCAAATCTTTCATTGTTTCAGACAACTGTTTGAATCAGTTTTCTCTTACTTATGTACTGCTGGAATTTGAAGACATGTGGGTATCTAAACCTCAAAACCAGAAAAGTGGATCTTTTGAAGTATTATTAAGAGCTAATAACTATTTTGTTCTAAGCAAGATGTGCTTTTGAAGACACTTGTCTCATTCCATGTTTAAGACCTTTAAGGAAGGAGCTTGTACAGTGTCCTGGGGTTGCTTTGTTCTGTCTAACCAGCTTGTGGAATGCATTAATAGCTCTCTAACACCTGTGGTGGTTTTTTTGTTTGCCTATTGTTTTGTTGAAGCAAACTGCCTTTTCTTCCTACTTCTGCTGTAGCAAATTAAGTTAATAACAAGGTACTTCTCTCTCAGTAGTGGTGGTATTTAGTCACTCCATAATTTGCACTCTTCCAGTTGAGTTTCTTTCAGATTTTGGTATTTCCTGAAAAATTGTATTATCTCCAAGCCACTTATAAATTCAGTTTGAAAATACTGTGAAATTTTAAGTCTTGCAACAATTTCTAACTTACTACAGGCTCTTTGAAGCATGGTCGATTCCTGTTTTGAAGATCACTAAAGAGAATGTTGAATAAAATGAAGTCTTGATCCCCTGATGCTCTGTTGTAATGAGAAGTATCAAGCTCCTGGTAAAAACACTTCTAGAGTGAGTTGTAGAAATGTAAAGTCCTGCAGTATGAGCTTGCATGCCATTCTGCACTGCCTGATTTGCATAAGGTGGGCCTTGCAGATGTTCCAGCTTGGGGAAGGGTTTGAACTGGAGTCTTGTTAAAAACAAACAGTTCTCATCCACAGTTGTCATCCTTGCAAGCCTGCTGAAAAAAAGCATATTACTAGTTTTGCTGCAGCTGGGATTGCTCGTTAGGCAGCTGCCATGGGGTGACTCTGCTCTGTCTTGCTTTAAAATTCGTGTCTCAAGCATAATGTGATTTTTAAAGTATTATTTTTATTTTGTGTCTAACTTCTTTTTTATCCAGTTGATCATTTTATTCTGGGTAAAATCTGATTAGTCTGAAGTGTTCCTGACACAGCCGTGTCGACTTTTTTCTTTGCTTTTGATGTGCTGCCTTTGTAGGTGCTTACAAATGCACTTGTTTTAATAACTTGCTTCAATACACTCCTAGGAATTCTGACTGGGTTTGAATTTGTTTGGCTTTTCTGTAGACTGGTAATATATCTTCTTCTCCTTCATGAGCTTGCAGAGTTCAGGAATGGTTGCTTTTAGCTGGGGTGACTCCTGTTTACACACGTAGTAACCTGCTGTCTCTGCATGAAGCAACATCTTGTGACAGGGGGAGAAAACATCTCAATTACCTTGCTGATCCAAAGTGACTGAACAGTTGCACTGACTCTAGAATTCAGAAAACACACTAAAATGTGTGCCAAAAAAAAAAAAAGGTAGATGCAGGCAATATTGAAGGTTATGTTTGAAAGTGTCGTAAGCAATTCTGAATATAGTTCTTAAAGTTGTGTTCTGGTTTCTTTTAGCTTGTTACTGTTATTAGAAGGATTGACCTTTTTCTGAAGCCCTGGGCAACAAGACAGTGCATTTACTTCTCTGTTCACTGTTATTTATCTGTCCATGTACCTTTTTCCTCTCTTTATTTTCTGTGCCTCTAGACCCTCTTCCTGTTTGCCAGATGAGGTGCAGTTAGCAAAGGAGAGCTCACTTAGTCTGTTGTTGTTCCTGTGTGCTCACACTTCTTTTCAAAGTCCTTTTCCTCTGTCGTATCATATATCCATGCTGTAATATGCAGTTGAATTAATCTGGGATTAATCTTCTTGAAGAAGCTCCTGATACTGATCTCTTGAGATACATTCCCTATCAGTTCTTTGTATCAGAGTTTCTTACATCTATAAATTTGCTGTAGCCTTTGTCTGCCAGCTCACGCATTCCTTTGGATGAGGGTGGGAAATGTTCAATCTGCAACATCCATATCCTATAGCCCGTGGCTGCAGGAATAATGCTACTCTGTAACTTCAGTGTGTGGTCTCCCAGGATGTTTTAAAGTTCTTTGCAGTTCTCAGAGAGAAAAATGAAGCCTTGTTTCTATCCCTACATCCATTCTTCCTGTCCCTCGCATCCAAGAGCTTTTTAGCTCCTGTCATTGTCATTATTCCTATGTATTGGACTGTAAACATGTTTGTTTTTTCCCCCTGTTTAATTGGAAGTGGTACATTGCTAGTCTTGGCTGCCCTCTCTGCAACAAAGTTTTGTCAAGCATGTTCTAAAACTTTTGGGATTGTGCTGTGTAGAGCCAGGAGCTGGACTCTGATCCTTGTGGGTCCCTGCCAACTCAGGATATTCTCTGGTTCTGTGATTTATCTCCTGCCATGTAGAGTAGGTATTCTTGTGACCATCTCTTCCTGCCTTTTCTGCCTTTTTTTACCACTTAGTCTTACCCTGTGTCTGATTACATGGGTGGTTATTTTGGTGGTGTATTTTTCTTTTTCTGAGACAGGTTTCCTCATGAATAAACAGAAATCAAACGATACAGCACAACACTGCTTCTTTTCTCCTGTGCTTGCTCTTCTGAAACTATGTTAGTATTCCCTTCCTACCAAGTCTGACATTGATTCAGCTTCTGGTGTCTGGTTTCTGGTCCACTGTTTCCAGTGTTCTTGGGTCTTTGGCAGACAGCTCAGCAAACTGAGCAGTCATGCCCCCTTACTGCATTACTCCGTGACAAAATTGCACTTTCTTGCATTTCTGTGCCAGCCCCTTGGTTCCCAAGCTTTTCACTGGATGTACCATGTACATTTTAATTTGTGAAGCATTCAAACCTAGCTAAAAATCTGCTAAATGAGCCATATTTGTCTTACAGAAGGTAGGCTGAAGTAAAGCTCTTCCTCATGACACAGAGAATACTGGATGCCTCTGCAGGATCTGTTCCTGTCTGTTCCTTTGCTGAGGAATGCTGGTAAAATCCCACCTGGACATTTGATTCACAGAACATTATTCTTGAAACTCTGCTTCATTCAGATACCTCTATTTCCCTTAAAAGCTGTGTTCCAGGGCCTGGTGCTGAGGAATAGTTTATGGTTCCTTCTGAGTAGTGTCACTGTTGCTCTTGGAGTGGGTGAACTGTATCCATTGTGGATGTTTTTTTCCAGATCTGAGTTATGTTATTGACTTATACTAGAACTCCTACAATCTGCAGCACCGTGAAAGCTGCGTGGGAGGTTTTTGGGATATTAAGGAACTCCGTCAGTAAATTCAGACCAGGAGTTACCAGAAACTTTAAAGCCAGTTTTGGTGACAGCTCTCAGATAAAACCACAGCCAGAAGAACAATTTACAAGGTTGATGATGTCTTTTACCTGTTGTATTCTCTGCCAAGGGTTATCTCTAACAGGAGGGAGAGAGGGTAGTTTGTCCTGGCTTATTGAAGTGATTGCTCACTCTGGTGTCTTCTGGCAGCATTTGACACAGCTAAGCTGATCTTTGCTGTGCATGCTGTCATTGTCCTGGGTAGCTTTTGGTGTCAGAAAAGGGCAGGAGATATATAAATATCTGTATGTAAATATGTGTGTGTTTATATATACATGTAAGAATAGTATAGGGTACTTTGGCATAACACCTTTTAATTAAGTTTATCAGTATAATTACACTAATAAATTTGACTTAATGTATTGCTGTTGGATCAGTTCCATAGTAAACATTGTGATGGAAAAAATCTTTTTGTTTTTTTAGTATTTTCATTCTCTGGCATCTGAAATGTGATATTCAGCCTATCATGTGACTTTTAAAATAGAAGTATGGCTTGGAGTGCTGAAGTGCAGATATGTATGTGTGCAGTAACAGAAAATAAAATGTGTTTTCCCCTAACTAGGTTGTTCAGTACAAGTGATAACATCACAAGACTACATTTCTACTTCCCCATTTCCTTTATCTATTGGATCTGGCTGAGGGGACATGATTATGCCAATAGTAGTCAAGGTGAAAAGTAGTGCTGGGAGCTGGGAGTGCTTAGCTCAGCTCCTGCTGCTCTAAGAAAACTCTTGAGCTTTTTAAGTTGCTCAGTTTCCATACTGATTCTTGTTAAAAAATCAGAGGGAGTGATGCAATTACTGTGTATATTTGTGATTTCTGTCTTCCTCCAAGCTGTTCCCCAGGCTAGGCAGTTAGCTGAGTCTATGTTTTATATACTGCTCTCTGCTATTTTTCCCTGCTTTTTAAAGGGCCTTTAAAATTTGGCCATTAATTTCATATGAAACTTTGAGAAGTCAGTTATACTAACAGTTGTTCAGGTTAATAAGAAGGTTTAGGTTCATAAGTTGGAGTTCTTCAAATGATTGAGAGATGCCAGCCCTCAATGTTACCATGAGCTCAGGGGTGCTGTGGAGAGCTGCTGTGGCATGGCTGGGGTGGAAGTAACACTTTGAAGAAGGTGAGAGAGCCCTGCCTCTGTGGAATCTGGCTTTCTCTCAAATACTCCTGGAAACAATGACTGAACTTGCAATATGACTGGATACCAGGAGCATAATACAGCTGTAACATAAAATATGATAGGAAAGGTCGTGGTGTTGTGTTGTTGAAGTCAGGAAGCACGTGTGGTCCAGGATCTTGTTGGGCCAGCCCAGAAATGCAGCCTGTGGCTTGCAATAGACACTTCTCAGGAACTTTCTGTAGGTTTTTAAGTGGCAGTATTTTGAAGCTTTTCCATAAGTGTTGACATTATATTCCTATTCTCTATCTGCACTCTTTTTTTTCTTTTTTCTTTGTTTTGTTTTGTTTTGGTTTTTTTGTTTTCTCCTCTTCTTTTTTCTGCCTTTGAAGGCTTTGAAATTCTGAGGGAAAAGCACCCTACATAGTGGCCAAAGTATGAGTGGAACTGAAGGCATATGTCCAGTAAATCTCTGAGGAAATGGCTTCAGCAATGCTGCAGAAGTTTCTGTGTCATTCATGAGTATTCAGATGGCAGCTCTACCTTAGAGCTCTCTGAATAGACAATTATGCTTAGTACTGAATCCCACTGCAGTCTCTGAGTCAGTATTGTTGAATAATTAATCTGTCAAAAAAAAAAAAGAAAAAGAGCTGTGATGATCTTGTAAATAACTACAATCTACTGGCTGAAATAAAAAAACCAGATGCATGTGTCATGTTGTAGTGAAGGGTGGGAGAAAGGAAGAAAGTAAAAATCATTTTGGTGAATATGGTTGAGAATCAGAGTGGCAGAAATACAAATAGATTGTCATTATGTTCTTTAAAGGATCTCTAACAGTAGGAGCAAATAAAATGCCAATGCAGAGAATTTACTCTGTAAAAGCCTGTATGACAAGGTGCTCAACTTGAGGTGTTAAACTGTCTGACATGGTTTATTTGTAACCTTCCAGGTGACTTCTCTTTCCTCTCTATTAAAAACTGCAAAAACAGCACTGGGAATTGGAGATATTTTTGCCTTCACCTATGGCTTGGGGACAGGGGGTGCAGATGGGCAGTGTCCACTTGCAAAATAACTTCCAGATGAATCTTCAGGAGATCAGCTTGCGTGAGTGAGCACCTCCACAGAAAGACACATTCAACTATTTATTAGTGGCTTCTTCTCCTCCCCGGTGCTGCTCTGGATTCAGATGCCTCCTGCTGGGAATCTGCTCTGTGAGCCAGCTGGTTTCCAGATCAGGAGCTGTAGGGAGCTGAGGTTTGGCTGGAGGCAGTTCTGTGTTCATATCTCGCGGGCACATCAGAGATGACGTGCAGAGACCGAGGGAGCTTGGGAGTCAAGCCAGAGGGGATCTGTCTGTGTCCATCTGAGGGAAGTGCTGCTTTGCAGGTGCTGCAGAAACTTCAGAATGAACGGGCAGTTATTGGGAAAACAAATAAGACTGGAATAAGAAACTAAGCAGGTAATAAAATAGAAGTATCCTCATGGAAATGAGGATGTTCTTATTTGATCACTTGTTGTTGGATACAACCCAATGCAGGAAGTTTATCCTCTGGAAGGGGAGAGAAACTCTAAAGAAGACTATGCCCTGTGCAGGAAAGATGAGTGTGAATGCATCCCTGAGATGTGCTGAGCCTTAGGTTTGGGAGACCTTTTCCTCCATTGAACAGTTGTGTGTGTACATAATATATACATTACAGACAATACCTATACAAAGAATTGGGCTGTGGCAGCTGTTTAATATTCCCAGGTAGCTGAAGGTGTTAGAAAGTCTTTAAATATCCTTTGTAACATGCACTTGATGAAGTTGTGTAGGCCAAGAGAGTTAAATCAGTGCTGCTGATGTTTTGCATGTTTAGTTAGTAACTAATAAAGTGATGCATTGTACTTATTTATAGTATAATGATCTTCTGTAGAAGTAAACCTCAGTTCTTAGCTGGACAGTTGAATCCTTGTCCAGATCCTGCTAGAGTTTCCTAGCTATTTACAGGGGTGCTAACAGTGCTCACAGATGGCTGTCTCATGCTTCTGAATATTTTTAATTGTAACTTTCCTGTTAAAGTTAAAGGGAAGCAGTTGCTTTGTGGTGTTTTCTCTTAACTAGAAGACAGCACAGGGTGAGATAACATTTAACCATTCCTTTGCATCTGGGTGGGGATTGTTGAGGTCCAGTTGGAGTTGTGTTTGGAGGGTGGGGAATGTGTGGTAAGAGAGAGGAGGGTTTATGGGCACATCTTGACTGTGCTGGTAAGAGTTCCTGGTTGTGGGTGCCATGAACAGCCTCCCCTGATTGAATTGCTCTGGCTCACAGTTACTGTGCTTATCCTGATACATTTAAAAACAGTTAGTGACTTGGCAAGACTGTGGAACCACGATGGACTGTAAGAGTGCTCATTTTTTTCAGCTGGTTGTTTTGTGATCTGTAGAATCATTGAATCATTTAGGTTGGAAAAAAACTCTTAAGATCATCAAGTCCAACTGTTAACACCATGTTTACCATCCCATGTCCCCAAGTGCCACTTCCACATGATTTTTGAACATGTCCAGGGATGGTGATTCCACTGTTGTGGTGGAACTGGAGATGTTCCTGTGCTTGTTTCTACCTGTAGTATCTTAATTGTTTAAAAACTTGAGATTGAAGTAAATAAGGACTCCTGGGACTGCACTTAGCATTGTAGAAGCAACCATAACTTACTGAAGACCAGACTTATTGATTATTTATTTATTTATTTGTTTGTTTGTTCATTAATTTTAAGACTAATGGGAGTAGGAAATGAAGGACTTGCTCAGTGTGTAGAAGATGCTGGATCCTGGAGCAGCCACTTGTAGGGGAGATCCAACTTTGCTTCTCTAAATTTGGGCTAAAAAGGCTGTGCTGAGCCATTTGGTAGAAATGACAAATAATTTATACAGAGCAAGGTAACTGATTTTGAGCAGATCTAGCAAATGAGAATTTTCAGTTTTTAACTCCCTACTATGAAGTTTTTCAATGGTCACTAGGTATCTCAAGATTTTTTTTTTATTTGTTGTCTTTTTCATTGTGCTCTTCAAAACTGTAATATATATCCAAGTTTCTATGGAATTATTACAGGGCCTCTCTGATGGAGGGATTATCCTTGACCAAATTCGAGGTACCTGCTAGAAGGGAGAGCCAACCTGCTTAAAAAAGAAAAAAGTTAATGTCCCTGAGCAGATCTGGGGGTTATATGCACATGCATCTGAACAAATGCAAAAGAAATTCAGGGTAATATGGATGGGATTGCATGTCCTTGCTACAAACATGCCACACTAAAACCATTCCAGCCACGTGGATCTTGGCTTTATAAACAAAGTGTTGGAGTTGTGATGCTCTGTGTAGCCTGAAGAGAATGGAGCTGATTATGGAACTTGCCTGCTGCCTCGTTAGAAAATAGAACATTACTGTTTGAAAAATGAAACAGGTAGTGGTAAAGATTCAAGAAATACTAATTTAAGGAGCTTGAGTTAGTGAAGCCTGACACTGCTTAAGTTTCAAACTGTCTTCCTCTGTATAAAATAGTGTTGAAATGCATATTCCAGTAGGCTGCGGTTAGGGGGGAAAAATTTAAAAAAATTTTTTTTTATTTTTTAAAGAATGTAACTGTTCAGCATGGAAGTCCTTTCTCATCAAAGAAGAACAATGCATTTTGTCTTTGTTGTATTTAATCTGAAAGGAAAGAAGGGTCTGACATGCAGAGTGCAAACCTGTGGCTGTCTGTCCACATCCGAAGGAGTGAATTTGACTTTTGCTCTAGGGTTGTCCTTCTGCAGTGGTGTTCAGTTGATTTGGCATGTTTGTTTTTTTTTTTTTTTTTTTTTTTACTACTCTTTTTTCAAGGTTACTTAAATAAAACAACATAATGTTTTTACTTGCAGCACTTGAAGAATCGGAAAGTGACATTTATGTGCGATTCATGAGGTCACACAAGTGTTATGACATTGTTCCAACAAGCTCTAAGCTTGTTGTTTTCGACACTACGCTACAAGTGAGTATTCTCCTTTCAGTCTGCCTTTGCTTGCAGTTCTTTTTTTTTTTTTTAATGACTGTTTCCTGAGTGTTAAATGAAATTTGATCTCCTGAAGAGAAGTACTGCAGTCGTGCTGTGCTTTGACTGTACAAAACTGTATCGTTTCAACTGTGTCTTTCATGTTGTGCCAGAGGAGGAGTTGGGGGAAGACAGCCTCACAGAACAGGAAGAGGGGATGTAATTTGATTTGCAGTTGAAATCTCTATCTAAAGATATAAAAATTTCAGATGGGGCCAAATTTATATTGGCTTCTTCATGGCTACCTGAATCTACATAAAGACATTTGGTGTCAGATCCTTTGTGCAACAGCTGAAGAGTACCCAGGTGCTATGAGCCTATTCCTGCTATAATGGTAAGACAGTTTAGGACTCAAATGGATGACTTAATTATACAAATTATGACATTCTCCAGAAAATTTTTGTTTTCAGCTTCTTATTTTGCATTTAATCAGTAAATCATCTGCTAGACTCTTGGCTCTGTCTGAAGAGTTTGTTTGCCAAAAGAAGGCATTAGCTGCCTGCTATAGAAACAGACTAATCTGTTCTGCAGTGTGGTAGAAAGCTGAGGCTTTCTTTGTTTCCTGGATTTTGCAATTGATATTTTTTGCTTGCTTTGGTTTTTGCTGTTTCAAGTGTGTTCTTCCTTGTAAAGGTAGTCCAGTTCTGACTTAACTAAGCCCATTTAGTAATTTTAGTCTGGAAGGTACTACTCAGACCTCAGCTTTCTGCAGTCAGAGGCAACCCTGTAACAGATACTCAGTCCCAAAACATTCACAGAACCATCTTGTCTATCAGATAATTGTATATAGTGCTGGATTGAATGTTATGATCTGAAAGGTGGAAAATCTAGATGGACTTTTTCACCATCTTAAGAGGGGGGAAAAGTTCTGCAGTGTTTCCTTTCTTCTGCCTGAAAGAGAGGATGGCTGTCAGCTCTTGAGTAAAAAATGTAGACCTCCTTGACCTGAAAAGTCAGATATAGGATGATGGGTGATGATGACTGTCACTCTTTCAGCTCCTCTCAAGGACTATTGGCCTCCTTTTCATTCCAGAACATATTTTTTTCCTTACACTGTGAGGTAATGTGCTGGGAGTTGGTATCTGCAGTTGGCATGACCCACAACCTGCATTGTTAATGCTCACCTGGGTCAAGGGCTTGAGCCTGGTCACTGTTGCAGCTGGAGAGAGAATTGTTCTTTTATTCCATTTACCAGTTAATCTTGAGGCCATTGGGACAGGCCACTGATTCCTTTTGGAGTCTCCAGATCTCTTGATGAATGACATCATGCCAGATACCAGTTTTCATTGCTGGGTCTGTGTTGAGATACTGCTGTTAAAGAAGTGAGGGTTTCCTCTCCAGTGTGAGGTAACACCTGGGGAAACAGAGTGTGAGTGAGTGAGCCTTGTGAGTTTTCACCCTAAAGGAGAACAGGTAACTTTTAATGGTGATGGAAAAACTTCCAGCAGCACTTCACCAAAACCCCTGTCTTCTTTAGCATCCCTAATGATTGTCATGGATTACAGCTAGAGGAGAACAAGAAATGCCTTTGTCTGTTATCATGGAGTCATATTCTCAGTCTGCTTCTCCAGGTGTTTGAAAGCAGTGGTGGTAGGAGGGAAGCCTAGAGTTGCTCATTCAGACTCTAGTATACAATAAATATGGACCAAATCTTGAATTTCTGTTGCTCTGTTGCTGGTGAGGAGCTTTTTTTTCCCTCTCTAAACTGCATTTTTTGACCTTGCATTACTACATTTAATCACTTGCATTACTTCTAATTTATTAAGTCATAGTACTGAAAAGCAGGAGTCCTCTTCCAGCATGGCTACTATCTTCCAAGTTAGCAGGTTTTGCAAAACTATTTAAGAAAACACTAAAAAGGTAGTTCTGAATGCTTACCTGGCCTACACTGTTTAAATACTACACTGTTTAAATACTTCTGTTCAGTATTTCCATTTAGTTCTTTACCTGGCAGCTTGTGTTAATGTGCCACCATCAGAGTCTTCCAAACACATTATGATTATTCAGTTGGATTGGTGTGGCTGGTGCACAAACATGTATGGAATATAAAAATAGAATAGCTTTTATTTTGTCTTAAACAGCAGAATAAGTACATGGTGGAGAATTGACTCAATAAGAGTGATCAAATCAAACTTCTAAACTGTTCCTTGCATTTTAATTTTCAATGTATAGAGTACTTATTGTCTAGTACCTCAGGACTTTGTATCAGTTCATACTTTGAAAACTCAGCTTTGAAATATTCAGTGTCCATGAATCCTTTCAACTTGTTATTTGTCTTTGCTAAGTCTGTTCCATTCCTACCCACATCAGTGTTTCACCTAATATAAAAACAAACAGAAAAAACCCACCAAAACCAGAGACCTAGTACCTTGAAAAAGTTCTCTAGTGATTTGAATCAGGTTTTTAATAATATTAGAGCTAAAACACACAATTTAAGAGCTCATTTCTTGCCTCCCATAATATAAGTTAGTAATCATCAGTAGGAGAAGAATTAAAAATGGGGCTGGGTTATGTTCTCATGGCATCCTTTGAAAGATTCTGGATTTTGGATTTTTGTTTGGCAGCAGTATCCCGTCTCCCTCTGCTGGTCAGCGATCACAGCACACATCACATGTTTCTGCCTTGGAAGATTATTTGTGAAATACTTTGGAAAGTATTCTAAACCTGTTGTTAGTTTGGGAAAATTGGGAAAATCTTATATAATGTGGCAGCAGTTGTATACCACTGAAGCAGCACTGATTCATAAAAGTAGATGTTCAGACTCAGTGTCTGTGGAGGAATTAGTATGAAATTCCAAAAGAAGTCTTGTTTTAGCCCTAAGAGAGGGCATGGTGAGGAAATAGAAGGGAGGCTTTAAATAGCAGAAATAGCAGCTGATAAAGAGCAGGAAAGGGCTGAGAGTCTCCTCAGCCCCTCTCATGTGTCAGTCAGAAGGCACGGCGAGCTTGATTCCAGCAGCTGGCAGCAGGTGGGAGCTGGCAGTGCTGGCCCAGCACTCTGCTGGAGGGTCCAGAGCACACGTGTGCTGTGTTCCACCTGTCACCTGCGCCAGGCTGTGACCCACGCGCTGTGGCTCTTGCACCTCTGCTGGCCATCGGCTCCTGTGGTGCAGGAGAACTGGGCTTCAGCAGGACACTGTGCCCCTTGGCACCCAGCACCCACACTGAATAAATGCTGAGCCCTGCTCTGTTTACCTGCCTGAGGCCAGCTAGCACAGTGCAGTTTGCCTCAGTGAGGTTCCACTTCGAGCTTCCCCAAAACAGGATCTGCAGCTGGTCTGCCTGCCTGGAGTGGTGCCTGTCCCATGCTCAACCCTGGAAGTGGCAGATCTTGCCTGGGAAAGTGCTTGCTGGCACAGTTTTCTTGATTTAGACTGCCAGTGGACTGTTCTTTCACCTTTTCAGTTTATTAATACTTATTTGCTCCTCATAAATATTTATAGAATCACACTGAACTTCATGGCTGTGGTTTCCCCTGCCTGTGACCCACGAGTGCTTCTTGTTTGTGACAAGCTGCCTCCTTTGGCTTTTCCCAGGGAAGATACTGTCTGTGCTTGGCACACATTAAAGAAACTTCATAAAGTCTCATCTGACCAGAAAGGGAGTCAGGAGACAATTAGATATTATGAGCTTTCCTGTGAAGTCTGGAAATTTGACTCTGTGAATGATGGGGAAATTGGGCAAGTTGCAACAGTGTGCAGCTCACAGTGGATAAACTTCCTCATCTCTTACACATCTCCTGAGATGTAAACAGCAGAATAAACACTTCACAGCCCTTAGGAGGGGTTAGGGAGGTTGTCCCTTGAAGGGCTGCTCTGAGCATTAACTTACTGTTCTTCATTCTAATTATGCTAAATATAAATGGCTCTGCTTTGTCTTTATAATTGACTTCAGGAAATCACTGAGCTAAAGGCAGATTTATTGGTCACCAGCTTGTGTCTTCAGCACAGCACGTGGTCACTGTACAAGTGTTGGTGCATTTGGTGTGCAGATGATCTGGGAGAAGGAGGGGACACCCAGGTCTGCCTTTCCTTTCTTTTTGCTGGTTTTAACCTGTATCAGGTACATAAAGTGACAGTGACAGCAATCTGATCTTTTCCTTTGATGGAAAACGAAACAATTCCTGTATTAAATTCAAAGATGAATGAAATATAACACTTTGTTCACATTCTGTCTGCCAAATAACTTTGTCTAACATAATCTGATTTCAAATTTTCCTTGTTGCTGCATGCATCTGGTTTTTTTAGAGACCAATGCATCCCCCCCCCCAATCCTGAACTGTATTAGCATTTTTAAGGAAATACCTCTTACCTAGCTTACAGCAATCTCTGAAGCTTAACTCCAAAAGCTTTCTTAAGGCCAGATTTTTGTCTGACCTTGAAAGAAATGTATTAATTTGTTGTGGCTTTGCCCAGACTACACAAAGATGAGAAGGATTAGCTTGTTTTTTAGCACAGAGCAATTAAACCTTGAAGAGGAGTGTAGATGGTGGGTATTAGATGGGGACTTCCCTGCTTTGTGTCAAGCAGCAATCTGCAGCCCCAGGAATGATCTGTTAGCAAACATAGTGGCTGTGACTTGTGGAGCTTGCATAAGGTCTCTTTGGGTCAAAAGCTCTATCTGATCTTTGACTAAATTATATTCTTACCTGTTACGAGTAAATTTGGGTCTTAAGAATAAAACATATGTAGCTTTTGCTCACCATGATCTTGAAACTGTTTTTAAAGCACTTGTCCAGCACTTCTTCATAAACTAATAAAAATCATGTTTATAAGGAAACAGTCACCAGAATAAGCTTTCAGAATCCTTTCCTGAAAATCCTTTCCTGAAATCCTTTCCAGACTCTTTGCTTTTTTTCCTCTGTATGCTGAAGAAATCTTCGCGTGACTCGGTTAAATTATTTAACCCGTCTGTTTAATGAAATTACCTCAGTTGTTAATGGACCAGATGTTGTTATCACCAGCGCAGGCTTTTGTCAGAACCTGGCACTCTAGTAAGAGCTCAAATAACTAAAGAGCTCACATAACTAAAAAAAAAAAAAATATTTTAAACAATGTTCTGGAAACTTCTTCAGTGATTTGACAAGCTGGCAGTAAATATACCATGTAACTTCTGCAGAGCTTGCAATGGATTCAATATTAGAAGAATGGAAGAGAATTTATATTTCTCTTTCTTGTGCTGACTATTCAGTAAATGGATTTATTATTCTGATTCTCTCCAGGTCATTTTTGACGAGGGTGTTGCCTCTCTCCACGGTAATGAGATAAATCAGGCTTCCAGGAATAATGCTGCAGAATGGTTGGCTCCCAGAGCCACACAGCAGACTCTGGGTCTGCTGTCACACTGCTTTACAAAAGGATTGACTCTCTGTTCCTTAGCTGGCTTTGAGGTTTCTCCCTGATGAAGCTGCTGCTGTCTGCATTTCTGAGGAGTCTGAATACCCCTCCTTGCTTACCCTGCCCACAGAACTGTAAGAGAATCATCTAATTTAGCTTCTGACCAGCATGTGGGCTGAGGCAGTTGAGCAGCCACATAAAAGCTCCCTTCATTGAGATCAGGCTGGAATCAGTAGCATAATGAGGGAAGACTGTTGTGTTTTTTCAGAGCTTCTCCTGTTGCTGGTATACAAGCATAGGAGTTTAGATCCTGCAGCTCTCAAAGTCAATAGGAAGCACTCATTTGTGGATCTTGGAGGGATGATAGGTGCCACTTAAACAGAAATTTCTACACAGGGCTGAGTGGAAGTTATGTATCATTATTCTTGCCTTCTCTGTCCCATCACCACTTTTTGGATAAGCTGTTAATCTGTGAAGGAATTTCTGTGCCCTTCCCCATGCAGCTGATCTCACTGGCTCTGCTCATCAGATTTACCTGATGTTCCCTCTTAGCCCATTGTGGTGTGAAATCTGACAGCAGAAAGCTCCAGTTTGGAGACATTGACACAGAGTATCAGTGCAGGTCTTGGTTTGGTGTAGTGGGCTGGACTGGGACCTTTCCAGGGGCGTATGGTCTGGGGAAGAATTCTGCATATGGACATGGTATCTGCTCCCAGGGGATAAATCTAGAATATGTGCTAGTTTTAACTTAAGCATAAGACTCTACCTTTTACTTCTGGGGTTTGGCTTGGCCCTGAAGGATATTAAACCATCACATCTTAAGTTTTACTCAGCTATGCTGATAAGAAGTTCATGATCTACCCAGGAATGTTCCCTTTCCATCACCTGCAAAACATAAATTAATTTTGATCTGGTATTATACAAGCTTTCCAAAATTCAACCTGAGCTAGAGGACCTGATTGTGAATGTGTATTGGTTGGGATTTTTCAGATGTTGAAACAAATGTAGCTGCCCAGTTAGTAATAGGTTTGTCCAATGTTTCTCCAATCTACTTGGTAAGGTAAAGGAGGAAGTTCTACTTGAAATGGTCCAAGACATGCTTGTGCCTCACCCTAGGCCAATGTCTTTATTGTTCTTAAGTAGTCTCTCTGTTTAACAGCATAATCTTTTGAGGAGGAATCTAACAAATTCATAGACAAAAGAAGAAAATAATTGGAAAATGAATTTGAATGCAGGAGTCATAATGCTGAGATGGTTGGTTGTGTTCTTCATACTGGTTTAGTCTCCCCAGACAAATCAGTCTGTAAAAACACTGAATTATATAAATGCACCTGAAGAGAGATTTTTAACTTTTTAAGATAACTCCTTTACAGGACTGTAGTTCTCTGTAACTTAAAAAGATGTCTGGATTGGGTATCACATCTTTATTTGAAGGGAAAAAAAAAAAAGGAATTGGAAGTTAAATATGAATACCAGTGGGAATTGCTTCAAAGGGAAAGTGCATGATGGACTTGGAGAATATTTAGCTTGTACTGCTTTTGTATTATCAGGATGGTAATTGTGGGATCTGGGGAGGAATGCAAGAGTATTCCAACTTAGCTCATAGGAAAAACTCCTTTGAAGGTGATGCCTACAGCAGGGAAGAGGAGGGCTATCCAAAGAGCTCTGTGGCAAAGTTGCATCTTCAACTCAGTAATATGTTTATAACATGTTCCCAAATAATATTTCATGGGCTTTGTTCAGGTGGCAGCCTTGTACAGAGGAAGCACTGCCTGAAATCCTGGTGATGTGAGGGAGCAACAGGGGAGATCTGTTACACACCTGTCTTATGGAGCAAGACCATCAGCTTTACCTGCAGTAGTTTTTTCTTTCTCCTCTCTTGGAGACTTGCTAAGATTTGGGCAGCCAGAGAACTTGCCATGCTACCTAAAGAAACACAGTCCTGTTTATGTTGGGCTAGAAACTGTTGGCTCATTCAGGAGTCTTGGCTCATAAACACACTTGATCCAAGGGAGGAAAGTGTTGGTTGCCCAGGTTTTACACTGTACAAATGTTGCAGCAGAGCCCTGATGATTTTCCTGTTATGACAAAGACCAGTTGTACTGCTGTATGTCTTCCTACTTAGTAAGAACTACTGAAATGACAGTGTTTGGCCTCTTAAGAAGGAATTCTCAGAGTAACTTTTTCTTCCACCTTCATGTTCTTAATGGTGAGAACAAAGTCTGTGTCTGAGAACAAAGTCTGTCTTTGCCACATTTGCTCATGTTGTGAAGACAGAGATAATGCTGGTTTCCTTTGAAAGTATAAAACTCTCCCCCTTTGCAAGGGGAAGCCATTGAGAAGCCCCTCCATGCCTTGGTGTTTGGTACTTAACACATGTGAGTGTATTGGTGTAGAAATCCAACTTTCTCCTTTAGTTCTTCAGCTATTCTTACCAAGTCTGCTAAGACTGGATGTCTTTCTCTTGTAAATTCCTTTCAACTACATGTCCAGCTTTGTTGTGCCAGGAAGGGTGGTTGTTTTTCAGGGATTGCCTGAAAGATTTGGGTTTGATACTGTGATCCACATGTGTATTTTTGGAGCTATTTGTCCTGTCTACTTTTGTACTCCTTAAAAATAGTTGGGAATAAAAATAAGCTGGGAATTTGTCAACTTACCCAGTGAAAATGATGATGGATGTTCTAGATCACCTTAGAGCATCCATCCATCAGGAATCAGAGATGATAAAAATGTCAGGGATCAGCTGGGTCTTACACTGTTTTTATGGGAGCTCTGTGCCAAAGATTGTAAGAAGGAGTTTCTTCTTTTCTAATCTGATCTGATAAAAATAGACATTTCCTGGGCTTACATTAGGGGCTAGGCACGTGGCTGATGCTGGCTTATACAGTGAAACAGAGGTACACATCTATCATCCTGCATTTTGATGGCAGCCACAGCACAGAAGTTCTGGCAGGTCTTTGAATGCTGTCCATGCTACTGGACAATGATTTGCATCATCCTCTTGCTTGGTACTGGCACTGGCATGTTTGAAGGTGTTCCATAGCTTTCTTTCGTGCTTCTGCCACCTTTGAGCCTTTTCAGTGAATTTTGTCATGAGGCAGTGGTGCAGAGTTCTGTTTTTCAGGTCAGTAGTATTCTCTGCTCAGCTCTGACCCTTTAGCACCAAGAACTGTGACAGCTCTTTCCTCACAACAGTTTGTCAAGGACAGGAATCTTTTTGCAAGGCAAATGAAGCCAATTATTTCCACAGCAGCAGTCACCCTCCTTCCCTTGTGGGACAGTCCTGGAAGACAAATGCGAAACCCCTGGTTACTTATGGACATAGTTACAGTTTTCATAACACAGTGTTAGGTAAAACAAACATGTATGTGTTGTACACACACTGAATTTTTGGAAACCATCTCATCCTCAGGTTTCCTTTCAGGTGGTTCCCTCATTCACAGATGTTTGCTGGAGAGCACATTTCTGCAAGGGCTTGTGAAATCCCTGGTATCTCCTGAGGAGGAGTGTCCCATTCAGTGTTTCCCAGCAGTGAGGAAAAACTTACTCTGCAGTCTAGTGAAATCTCCTGCCACTGTTCCTGGTTTCACTGCCCAGTAATCCAGCTATTTCAGGAGCTCACTAACTGTAAGGGACTAGGTTTTCCAAATATTCTACCTGAAAAACAGGACTTTTATGTCTCTGGCTCTTGCTTTCTTGAAAATTACTGTCGTATTTTAAGAGGCTTTGTCCTTCTTCAGACTTGCAGTGGAAATATTTGAATGGTGTGCAGAAACAGTGACCTCCAGAGGTCGTGTCTAACCTAAATTTGTCTGTTCTTTTACTCAGCATATTCACAGTGTAATGAGTTCTCTTAGTAAGAAAAGCTTGTTCCTGTTGTGCTCAGTGTAGTGGAATAGCAGCTGTTGTTGAGGTGATCTGTGATACATCTAGGATTTGATAGCTGTGTTCTTTTGCTGAAATGTGACTCTTCTACTTTAAGGGCAGAATCTTGGAGAAGACAGTCACAGAAAGTAGGATTGCTCTTCTAATTGTAAATGTCTAGACATCTTAGTGAGGGGGGAGATGGCATCTGTGAGATACAACTTAATCCCTGGGGAGGGCTGGCGAGTCGTGGCCCAGCTGACTGTGAAGTTGGGGTGAATATGCAAGGTCAGGGTAAATGTCAGAACAACCTCTAAACTTGGGCAGATAAATCCCATTTTTTAGTGGTTCATTGTGTGTGTTAGGACATGGTTAATAAGAACAAAAGTGCTTTGTTTAAAGAGTGTTTGTACGTGGTGTTGAACAGCAACAGTCTGTGGGCTCTGGCTGCTGAGCAATGGGTTTGTGAAGGTCAGGCCAGTCCAACACTCTGGGGTCAAGAATTAACAGCATCTTTGGGGGTCCAAAGATGGGACATGGTGGAGATCTTCAAAGGCTACCAACTGTATCTCACCAGAAAGCAAGGCCCTTGTGGGTATTTTCTGCATGGACATCACTGAAACATCCAAAAGTGCTGGACAGAAGCCCAGCTCCACGCCCCTGTGCTTTGTCTGGCCACCAAGCAGTTCTTCACAGGAGATGAAGGAGCACAGGTCAGCAGCAGAGACAGCAGCTCAAGAGGAACCGGAATGGGTACATTCAGCAAAAGAAGGAAAAAGGGAAAGGAGTCACCTGCACTAGCTCATCCCACAGTGCAGGCTGACAGTTCTAAAGTAAAAGACCAAAATTTTAAGTTGGCTTGTTCCTGAATAAGAGAGAAGCCAAGCAGGGCCTCGGGTGCTTTCTGGCCTCTGGAAACAACGTTAGTTACAGCCAGTTCCAGTGGAAATATCTCAGGTAGTTCAAGCAGGGGGTACCTTTGGAGTATCCTTGTGAAGTGTATATTCATGAGGAACATTTGGAGCACAGAGTTCAGACAGCAGCTCTGTCCGAGGTTGTACAGGTTCTGCAGGGGAGAAAAAGAGCAAGTGAGCCCTGGGGATAGGTACAAGAAAAGAAAGTGAAAATTATTTGGAAGTGGCAAACTCTTCTTGTGCACATTCAGTCATTCAGTGTATGGGCCCAGCATCTTGGCCAGGCTGGAAAAAGTGTTCAATCTACTCTGCTTGCTGAAATAGATAACATTTGGTTTTGTTTGGCAACTGACAGAAAAAGTAAACCTGGCTAATGATGCTCAGATTTCTCCCAGTTCTTCTATTTTCAGTGCTCTCATAACACACCTTAACATAAAATAGAACAACAAGATGCAAAGACTGCCGGTCTGAAGAGAATAACCAGGGCCTAGTTCATGGTTTGGCAAATCCAGCAGNCATTCAGTCATTCAGTGTATGGGCCCAGCATCTTGGCCAGGCTGGAAAAAGTGTTCAATCTACTCTGCTTGCTGAAATAGATAACATTTGGTTTTGTTTGGCAACTGACAGAAAAAGTAAACCTGGCTAATGATGCTCAGATTTCTCCCAGTTCTTCTATTTTCAGTGCTCTCATAACACACCTTAACATAAAATAGAACAACAAGATGCAAAGACTGCCGGTCTGAAGAGAATAACCAGGGCCTAGTTCATGGTTTGGCAAATCCAGCAGTGCTGGCTGTGTTTGGAAAGAGACAGAGCCAGCAACAAGGCCTTTTTGGCTGCACTGGCCAATTTGAGGACTTAAATTGGGACAAAGCTCTGAGATCTTCATGTATTCCATTCTAAAAAAACTCAGAATGGTTACTTGTCAAGGGAAAATGAGAATCATCTGTATATGCCTCAATGAAGAGGTAAGGAATAGGAGAAAATTAAGCATATGGACAGAGAACAGAACAGCAGTTATGAGAAATAGAAAATATGACAGTGAAGAATAGGCAAAACATTATTACCATTTTTTAAGTCTGCCAAACCAAAGACTGATGTCAGCTTCTAGTTTTTGGCCTTCACCTCTTCAATTTCCTCTTTATTATTTTGTACTTCAATTTCTGTCTGCATGGTCTTGCTTAGTGCCACCTCTGGTTTCTTGCTTCTTTCTTGACGTCCTCTTCCTTGTCCCATCAACAGTATTTTTCAAGGACAGGGCTGCAGAGATGTTTTCATTATGAAAAAGGTGAAATTAAAAAAATCATTGAATGGTTTGGGTTGCAAAGGAACCTTAAAGATCATCTAGTTTCACTCCCCTGCCACAGAAAGGGGTGTCACTCAGTAGATCAGCCTGGAATATCAATAAAATCAATAAGACTACTGCAATTACAGATTAGATTACAGCATGTGGGATATTTGAATTAACATGGGGGTTGAGGTGTGCAGGCTCTTTCTAAGGGAACAGAAACGGAGTCTGATGACAGTTGCTCGTCCTGTCTTCCTCTTGTGGCTAAATAAATAAATGACTGAGCCCTCAGTTCCACAGAAACAGCTCCATCTAGCCAAGGAACTCCACATATCCCCGCTCGGAAAGATTTGGTCAATAAGATGATTAAAATTGTCCAAAAGCAGATATTGCAAAACTCCTCTGTTTAGAAAAAGCAATCTTGTATCACAAATGAGTTTTTTTTCTGTTCCTTCAAGTGATCCCAGGCAAAGTGTTTGTGCAAGAGAAGCATTATAACGCCTTGATTTTTAAGGGAGTGTTGAACAGACCTCTACTCTGACAGTCTCCTGTGACTCAGGAGCAAAATAAAAATATGCAGACAAAACAATGATAAAAGTTCAAATGCATCTGTGCAAAAATGAAACTTTCTGAAAGTCCACTGCCAATATGGAGACAAAATAAAAAACAACCCAAACAGATATTTACAGGAAGGGGGGTTGTGGAGACCCCCAGAAAAGCCTAGAAATTATTATTCTACAAATAGTAAAATCGACCTGAGGCCAAGGACCAAAAGAATGAGGAAAAGCTACACAGACTGCTTTTTTTTCCTGGTGATGATTAAGGANGATTAAAGAGCAAGCACAGGGCAGAATGGCTTTGGGTGACTTGAGGAAAAGGTAGAAAGATCTCTGTGATCTTAGGGCAGGAAGGTGCAGGGGCATACAGGAGGATTTGTGTCTCTGGTTCCATGAAGTTCTCTCCCAGTCACCACTGTCAGGGATCCTGCTGTGGGAGCAGGGAACACAAACAGAACTTCCCAACCCTTGGAGCTGCCTCGTTTTGGCTGTCAGAAATACAGGCTTGCTAAGACTTGCACTTGACCTCCTTTTCCATGCACCAGGATATAAAACAAGTGGTGAGTGAGCCAAGGAACCGAGCGGCTGGCTCTCGTCTTGCCCCCTGTTTCTCCCCTCTCACAGGGGTAGCAGGGTTGCTTCTCAGTTTTCCTTTGCAGCTCTGGGATGGACTCAGTACCTCTGCACGTGGCTGGCAGCGGCACTGGGCAGAGAACAGGCAGCAGGGACACCCTCCTCGTCCCCTCCACCCCATAATCACCCATTCTCACACTCCTCTCGCTCAGCTAGCCCAGCATCCTCCCTTTCACCCTGGCCTGCTCCATCTGCCCTCCCAAGGCACCAGCTTGTCATGACAAACCCCAAACTGTCCCTTCACCCCCTGTGCCCGAGGAGGGCTCCCACCTCTGGCACTTGTCACCCTTCCCTGTCAGCTACTCTTCCTTCATGGGAATCTCGAGGTGCAGATGATGCTAGGGCTGGACGTGGGCTGCAGCTGGGGAGGCCAGGTTGGATAGGGCTCTGAGCAATCTGTTCTAGTGGAAGGTGTCCCTGCCCTCAGCATGGGAGTTGGAACTAGGTGATCTTCAAGCTCCCTTCCAACCCAAACCATTCCGTTTCTCTGCTCCCCCTGAGGTGCTGGCTCCAGCAGAGACTCAGTGTGACGACCCACTCTCTGCACCTCTCTGGAGTGTGACGGAGACCTCCCACTTAGCTGCCAAACTTCTCTCTGCTAGTATCTCCCTCTCTGTCTCCTTCCCTCCTGACACACCGCGCCTCCAGCATCCAATCTCCCAAACCATCCAAAA
>VXBQ01009270.1:461048-484204 GCA_013400175.1 Phainopepla nitens | reverse complement strand
TGCAATTCCAGCTCCCACTAGTTAACTGTTACAAAAAGAGTTGTCTTCTCCTTTGCTCATCATTGTGTATTCTACTGCACAGGTATCAAATTTTCAGGCAGATTTGTATATGAGAAGCTTTATGTTTATCTAACAGCAGCTATCTATTTGGCTATTTTGGTGATTTCAGCCTCAATAAGCTTTCAAGGACAGCACTGTCTTTGCAATCTTCTCTGCTACACTTGGTTGAAACAGGTTCAGGGTAATCAAGAATTACAGGGATATCAGGAAATGGCAGAAGAGAAGTGAAAAAGGACACAGGCACATGTGGATTGTTTGACCTTATTTAGCCAAGGTATTACAACCAGCTGAAAAGGAAAGGGAAGGGAGGAAGCTGGTTGTTTTTAAAGGAACAGGCAAGTCCCCCTGAACCCATGTCTCCAGAAAGGAAGAAACTGAGAGACCACACACACATTGTACAGGAAGGGGAAAAACACAGCAAGAAACGACAGAGCAACTTACAAAACTGTGGCTTAAGAAAGGCTACTCAAATACAGATCCTGTCTGGATTCAATAAAGCAAGTACAAAAAACAACCCAAAAACTGCCATTCAACCAATTTGTGAGTCTATGGCAGAAAGGATGAATTCACTCCAGTTCCACTTTTCATTGGTTACCTACTCACGGCAGAAGCGACCCAGGACTGGAAGATTAATGTGAATCTGTATTTTCATTACACAAAAGGGAATTTTGTGTATGTATGGTATTTAGAAAGAGGTGTCAGTGAACTACCATGAACTTGAGGAGCCTCCTGTGACTCCATTACCCATGGGAAGAAACTGCTCTTCACTAAAATATTCTTTTCATCTCTTAAAGTTCAAACATGAAGCAAATGGTGAAGATGGCAGCAGAGAGCTGCTGGCCACAGTACAAGGCTGCCAAATGTTCCCTCCAGGTTGCTTTGCTTAAGTTAAAAAAAAACCTGTTTTGGCAGTTGTATGTGTGAGTGCGTGAAGTCGCTCCTTATGCTACACAGAACTCAATCCTTCCACCCTCTTCTTTCAAAGCTATATAAAAAAAAAATACTAACTTTGCATCAGGACCAGTAGTACACTCCACTGAGGATGTGACAGTTGGCAAGCAGCAACATAAAAACATTCTGCTATCTTTAGGATCCCAAGTGTGAAACTAGACTATTTTTAAAAAAGTATAATCTGTTTTATTATTTCTCAGCAGAGATGTACAATAGCAGAGAAAAAGAATCAGATTTGGCAACACTGTGTACAGCCTTATGCTGTATATAGATAATGCTCTTGAATAAAAGCAATTTTGATACTCATGTCTACAATGACTTGGAACCTGATCTGCAATGGGCAGGGGATTTTTTTCTTTACATAGATGGAGTAGTAAAGACATCAAATACATTTTAGAATTAACAGTATTAACTCTAAGTTTAACAAGACCCAATGCAAGGTGCTGCACCTGAGTCAAGGCAAACCCTGGTGTGAAGACAGGCTGGAGGGTGAATGGACTGAGAACAGCCCTGCCAAGAATGACTTGGGGATTCTGGTGGATGAGACTGGACATGACCCAGCAATGTGCACCTGTGACCCAAAAGTCAAATGGATCCTGGGCTGTATCCAAAGCAGTGTGTGGCCAGCAAGGCAATGGAAGGAATTCTGCCTCTTTACTCTGTCCTTGTGAGACTTCTGGAGTGCTGCATCCAGCTCTGAGGTTCTCAGCACAGGAGGGATATTGACCTGTTAGAAGGAGTCCAAAGAACGGATCACAGGGCTGGAGCCCCTCTCCTATGAGACCAGGCTGAGAGTCGGAGTTGTTCAGCCTGACAAAGAGAAGGCTCTGGGGTGACCTTGCTGTGACCTTTCTGTAGCTGAAGGGGATCTACAAGAAAGCTGGAGAGGGACTATTTACAAGGGCATGCGATGGTAGGACTTAAATTGAAAGGGGGTAGTAGATTTAGATTGGACACAAGGAATAAATTCTTTATTGTGCGGGAGGTGAGGCACTGGAACAGGCTGCTCGGAAGTTGCAGATGCCGCATTCCTGGAAGTGTTCAAGGCCATGTTGGATGGGGCTCTGAGCAATCTGGTCTAGTGAAAGGTATTCCTGCAGATGGAACTAGATGATCTTTAAGATCCTTTCCAACCCAAACCCCATTCTCTGATTCTATGACTGCTACTGTTGAGCCAGCTTATCTACACCGCAAGCATTTCACAGCCAGTTATAGTGAACAGAGCACTAATTACTGCCTGGGACATGCAAAGAGCACACAGCTGGCACCCCACACAACGCGGCCAGTAGACAAGCCTACTTCCTTCTTTTAACTTTACAAACATTTCTGTTTTAAAATGTTTCCAAATTATTTTGTAATCTGGAGTGAGGAAACGGGATGTAGCAGATACAAGAGCTGACATTTTGTGAAAACTTACAGACAGAAAAAGTAAACTGCACAGAATTTGAGCATCTTGGAACTAAATTGCTGCTTTAGAACCTCTCAAAGTAGCAAACAAGCAAAGTAACTTCATGTGGCTTCACAGCTACTTCTCTCAATAACAGATAATGACTCATTCAGCTAACCAAAACTTGATTACTTGCATGTGACAAGAGCAACGCTCCAGACAATAATGCATGCAGATGCTGCATTATTGCAAAGCCGTCAGTATTTTCCTGACTTTGGTACTGAACCACCTTAAACTCCTCTGCTGTTGTCAGTTTAGGTAAGGGATGCCACAACCACATCAGACAGCACTGTAAAACCAGATTTTTTTGATGAATGTGTGGTGAGATGCAGCATTTCAGTAAAGGCTTTATGTGAAGGAGATAAAGATTTTAAGTTTAATTAACAAAGAAGGATTGATTTGACAACATTGTGTAACACAAGCTGGATGGTACCAGGATACGGTACCATCCCAAGAACTGATATAAACCCTAACCCTGTTAACACTTACAGTTATTTTGCATTAGTTAATTGCTGTTTGGACCCTACAGTATTTTCAGATCTGTTCCCAATGGGAAAGCCACTGCTACCTGCAGTCACTTAGCTGCATCAGCACTGAAGGCAAATGCATCCTTTGTTGGTTCACAGAGCTCTGGAACAGGGCTGTCTTGCAGAACACAGAGAAGTTTCACTTCCTCTGCTTGCTTCTTCCTATCTAGAAAAAAGCTACCACTTAAGTAATATTGCCAGTATAAAATGCACTCAACAGTCCACTATGCCAGAACTTCTCCAATTCAAAACAAAACAACTATTTAATGAGTTATGATACAAAACACAGCCAACTGCAGAGCATTCACTGTACCTACAAAAGCCTTTGGGTCACTCTTGCTTTTACTCTCTGTTTAACAAGGCAGGTGAAAGAGTTACTATTCTTAAACTGCTAACACAAACAGAGAAAAAGAGCCTAAAATGTGCTTTATTTTAAAGGAAGCAAAATTTTATGGTTTTTAAAGCAGTGAAATTAGCCCAGTAGGAAGCATCAGAGGTTGTCTCCATGAGAGTAAACGATCAATCACTTCCATGAGTAATATTTACACTATAGGTACCAATAAGAAAGAAAGGACAATGCTAAAGCAAAAAAAGCCAAGGGAGTCTGCTGCCATGAAGAGTAAATGGCTTCCTTCTAAAAGGGTGAAAAAAGAAAGCACTTCAGAGCTGAATTACTATGAGTCAGTGGCCTTTAATTCTTGCCAGACAGTAAGGCCTTAAAGTAATCTTTCATGGTCTAGGAGTCTATGTTTTAGTCCTTCAAAATCATCACAAAGCAGAGATGCCAGAGGAGAGCACAGACAAAAACCTTGGTTTTCAGACATTCAGTAAAGCAGTTTCTCACTAAGAGAAGTATTTTAGAAGTTACTACTCACCAAACAACCTGACCAATCATACTGAAGGACAATGTAAGCACAATTTCAGAGTTGTTAAGTTGTTCAGGATGCAAACAGGCAGGACAGAACACCCCCCTCAAGGCACTTTCATAGCAGTGCTCCTCAGGAGCATCGGTGTGTCTGATGGGCTAGAATCCCTTCACTCCATTCTGGGATACTACCCACCTGTTCTTTTTCTTTCATCTGTGCCACTGATCCCATCCAACTGTTAAACCTGTCCAATTCCAAGCTCTCCAACTGGGCTATTTACTGACTCCCATCAAGAGGATTAAATAATTAGCACCACAAACCCTCTTGATTTCCCTGCATAAAAAGCTATCAAACATAAGCAGCTATTGCACTTGCCCTTACTCATGTGTAATTGAGCTTCAAATGAAACATTCACCATGTTCACTTAATTACAAATTATTATAACTACTAAGTGTTTGGTTGCTTAATCATGAGTAAAACCAAGAGCTAATTCCAGTTTGATATTCCAAGTCTGAGAGTCATCTGAGTAAGTGGCAAAAAGATCAGCAGCTGCCTTACAGCATCCTCCCAATTAATGCTGATGCTCATTTCATGCGTTGTTTAATATCCAGCTTTGCTTAAGAATTCTGATGTTTTTTACCTACCTGCAAGAAATATTCCAGGTCAACCAGGAGATGACAGGAAGAAGCAAGAAACACAGAAGGAGACTTAAAAGCACTCAGTGATTTTGAGATATGACTAGAAGTACAGAGGTCTTCCACATGTATATGTGCACCTACTACAAAACATACAACTATCTTTATTGAGAAATTCCTAGCTTTCTGCTATATATTCTAGTTATCTAGAAAGAGAGGTGTTAATTTCATTTGATTTTTACACAAATTATTACTGGGTTATAAGTAAGAACAAGACAACTAAAGATTGGTTTTGTACAGTTTTTTACGATTGTTGTTTGCACACCACCTGACAGCCTGGAATCCCAGCACATGACAGTGCTTATTCCATTAACATTAATACACAAAATCTACTTTGATGGCAGCTTTTCGTTGCCATGGTCCTTCCAGGATACTAATTCTGGTAGAATGCTTCTCTCTTCCTAAGTTCAGACCCCGCTGTTGGATTTTCTCCTTCCATATATTAACATACCCCACACCAAAAGTTGTCAATATAAAAAATAATCCCTATTTATAGTCCTGTAAGGGATCCATCTGCCTAGAAGAGGCAAGGGGATCTTTGGCAAAGACTGGCCAATTCCGTGAACAGGCTTTAAACTGAAGGACTCAGGGTGTGAGGTCTAAAGTGGCAATGCTCACTACATCACATCCAGCTAGGGAATAAGCCAGGCTAACCACAGTGACAACAAATGTTCCTTATCTGACTACCAAGATGAGATCCAGAAGAAAAACCACCTCAAAGTCTATGGCTTTGGTAGATCCTCCTGCCTCCCTTCCTTCACGGAAATCTGCAGGAAAAATTNGAAGAACAAGACAAGAGCTCACGGGTGAGAACTCAGGGACAACGTGGGTGACTCTGCTGTGGGTGTTTGCTGCAGGCCACCCTCTCAGGAAGAGGAAGCCTCCAGTCAGCTGGAAGGAGCCTCACAGTCACAGGCTCTGGTGCTCACAGGGAACTTCCACCTGATCTCTGCTGGAAAAACAGCTCATGTGGGCACACAGGAGCCCAGGAGGTTCCTACTCAGCACTGAGGGTAACGTTTTGACACAGGTGGAGGAGCCATGGAGGAGAGGTGTTCTACTAGATCTTGTGCTGACAAACAAGGAAGGACTGGCTGAGGATGTGAAGACTAGGGGCAGCTTTGACTCCAGTGACCATGAGGTGGTGGAATTCAAGATCCTGAGTGGAAGAAGCCAGGCAGTAATTGGAATTACAGCCTGGACTACGTGAGAGCTAATTTTGGCATCCTCAAGGCCAAAGGAATCTGGAGGAGAATCCTATGAGTTATGGCCCTGGAAGATAGGAGGGTCCAAGAGCTAGTTAATACTCACGTAGCACTTCCTCCAACCTCTAGATTGTTTGATTTCTTATTCATAGGGATGCATCAAACGAGGCAGGTGCATCCCTATGAGTAAGAAATCAAGCAAAAGGGCAGAAGACCTGCATGAATAAGCAAGGAGCTTCAGGCAAATCTCAAACAAGAAGGAATAGTATGGAATGTGGAAAAAGGGACAAGCCATTTGGGAGGAACACAGGAACACTGTCAGAGTAGATAGGGAAAGTGATTAAAAAAACTAAGGTCCATTTAGAAGTAACTGGCAATGGATGTCAAGGACACCAAGAAGGGCTTCTTCAAATATATCAGTAGTAAAAGAAAGACCAAGGAAAATTTAGGTCCACCCATTTGAGAACGAGGTGGGTGCCCTGGTGACAAACAATACAGAGAAGGCTGAGATATTAAATGCCTTCTTTGCTTCAGTCTTTACTAAGGCCAGCCCCTGGGAATCCTAAACCATGAAGGCAAGGGAGAAAGCCTGAATAAAAGTTGACTTTCCCTTGGCTGAGGAAGAGTAGTTTAGAGATTAGGCAAACCTGGCACCCACAGATCCACGGGCCCCAACGGGATGCACCGACATGTGTTGAGAGAGGCTGTTGCTAAGCCACGCTCTATCATCTCTGAAAGATCATGGAGAACAGGAGAGGTACCTGAGGACTGGACGAAAGCCAATGCCCCTCTACTGTGCCGTGGTGAGGCTGTGTTGGGAGTACTCTGTCCAGAGCTACTGCTGCTCAGAGAAGTTCTTGGGTCTCCTTCTCTGAAGGTATTAAAAAGCCACTTGAACACGATCCAGTGCACTTGGCTCCAGGTGAACCTGTTTTAGCGGGGGGTTTGACTATGACCTTCAGAATCCCCTTCCAATTCCAATCATTCTGTGATACTGAGATTCTGTGACTCCTCTTGTTTCCTTTGTAAGCATTTAAAATGCTCTAGATGGAGATGTAGTGTAAAGCAAGGCACCACACAAAGGTAGACTATTAGTCCTGTTTACAAGAAAGCCAAACTCCCAGATCGCACTCTCAAAAAAAATGCCACAAGCCTCAGACTTCCATCTTCCACATAGATGTCAGTACTACTCACAGCTATGGACTATTCAACCTGCTGTAATTCTACTACTTATTTTAACATATTGCTTTTATAGTATTTATTATAATTATTATTTTAATATATTTATTATTTAAACTTTTTTGTTGTGCCTGTATCACCCTCCTTCATGCTTATAGGGGATCACAGAGCACTTCAAGTCCTTCAGTATTTGACAGGTAGCTCCACTGTTTTTATCAACCATTCCTGTCTTGGCACACATCCATTTGGAGCAGAGGCTTGTCATCACCTCCACAACTACACATAGACAACGACCAAAGTTCACAGCCACTTAACCCTCTGGTAAGTACTTTGAACCTTATCGCAGCCACTCCACACTTCCCAAAGTAGCAGACAGAGTTGATGAACTAATGGCTACAAGCTCAGCTCTAATACATTTGAATGGTGTTACAATCAAGCTTGTAACAAAATCCTCAGATGTGAAAAAGTGATTTCGATGCTGGAGTTCCCCTTTTAGGATTTTTGACGTTTCCTTAGTTTTTTTTTTTTTCAAGTGCCATGTCACTAAATCACTTACTTGTAAATAAGCAACTAATGAATACTTATCTTCTCCAAAACGTAGTGAGCTTTGATACAAGACCAGTTCACAGCTATTTAGCTCACACTGTCTATAAACTGCTCACTGTCAAGACAGAATACAACTTATCAGCAATGGTAACTTCTCAAAGCTAAAAAATGCACCTGGGCAGGAGCTACAGATTGCAGCAGCTACACCTCCACCTTTATACATGACAAGACAACCCAAAACCTTGTTGCAGGTATGCAATACTGAATCTTAATCCCAGGAATCTGAAGGTATCTATTCAAAATATCACCCTGCCCATCATCTTCTGCAGAATTACTCTTAGTCTACACCTGGCTTTAACTGATGCTTTAAGAATAATTTCCTGTGGCTACTGAATATTAATTCAAAGTCAGTAATATTTACTGATGAGTAGGAGGATTAGTCCTGCTCAAGTCCTGGCCCATTGCTGTTTTTCTAGATCTCAACTGGTTTAGACAATCCCTTCTGAATGCGGCAGACTTTTTTTTTTTTTTTAAACAAAACACCACATCTCATTCTTCAGTGCACTGAGCTCTGCTTGTTGAGCTGAAAGCCTAGTATTTAAAAGGCTAGGAACCAGAGTTACTTTGTGCCCTTTGTTCCTGTACATGAAAGCCATTCATTAGACTGACCCTGCTGAGTGGTTAAATCCAGGCAAAATGTCTTCAGCCATAATAACTGTACTATCATAATAAGCACTTATTAAATACCTTATAAAGATTGCAGAACTCATTGTCTCTACAAGCCTTTTTCTCTCTGTCTTTTAAAGTGGCTACTAAAGCTGGTTACTTATTCTTAGCAGTGTGGAAGTCATGATTTTGACCGCTCTCACAGCAAACCTTCATACAAGGTGAGAACGTACATCTAAATTCAGACCAGAAAGATTTGAGTTGTTAGTAATGACCATTTAGTACTAAATTTTGTCTTTGCCTCTATTGTTATTTTGGGACTTATAAAGGGAAAAGCATGCACACAATGTGCCTCAGTATATCAATTTGCGAGCTTCCTGTAGAGCAGATTCAAAGTAGGTTCTTAATTGAGGGCAAACTCCATGATTTACCCTTGTGGTTTTTTTTTAAGCAGCAAAGAGCAACAAATCTAAAGGCCACCTCCTGAAATATACCCTACATCAAAGAGGGCAGGACAAGGCAGTCTAACAGTCCTCATTTGAGGCTTCCAAGCAGGGAATTGAAGCTGTTGCAGTCCCCACTCAATCCACCTCCTTCCTACTGCAGCCCGTGCCAGCAAGTGTAGGAGTTCTTGCACTCAAGAGCTTCTCCAATGACAGACCAACTTCCTCAGACATGACTTGGGTTTCAGTGAGATTTCTTCTTTTTTTAAATACTTTCCAGCCCTCAGATGCAGTTCGAAAAAAAAAAAACTACCTCTTTCGTAGAAACTGAATGCAATTAAGTCAGTCAAAATTCACCTGAAGAAAACCTAGCTAATCTGCCTTTGTTCTCCAACAGTTTCAGTTTCCTAAATGAAAGGGTTTAGAGTACAGGAAAATATTCTGCACATGATGTAGGGAACCCGGGCTGCAAACTGCGGAGCGTGGGTTTCACTTGGCATTCCTGTGCCGAGACTCTCTCCTCTCCAGGGCCGCGTGTAAGTGATCACCAGGAACCCGCGGCGAGCTCCAATACCTGCTGCGAGCGAACGCCAGAGGGAGCAGCAAACGCTTGTCCGGTAAGAAAGCTTCACAGTGGAGATGGAAAAAATGGCAAAATAAGGTACAGCAAACCTCGGGGAAACTTAAAAATGGTTACTGTGGGCTGCATTCTCAAACTATATATACTGCTAATCCAGTTTAAGTCCCCACCAGTGCAGAGACAATGAAGATTTAGAGCAAGCGTGCAGATACAAACACTTGGAACGATGCAGGCTAAGTTGCATCACATCTTCCACTCCAGCACTCCACACCCTGATGACACCAGATCTATAAAATCTTCTGAGACTATAAAGCATTCATACAAAACCCTGAGTGCCTTTAGACAGATTAAATGGAAATGCAAACATACTCAACATAGAAAAGATAGACATAGAACAGAATGTGACAAAATAGGTCGTATTTATTATACATAAACACACAGTTCAACTCTACAGGGTAAAAGCAAGAACTTAGCTAAGAGACACACAAGAGAAGATGAAATCAAAAAGACTAATATTCTAACATATCAGCGGTGAACAAGTAATTACAGGACTACCTCAAATGTTATTCTACTCACCTGATAAAGACAGTTAAAAATGCTTTCAAAACCAGCAACAGAAGCACGGTCACGACTGTAACAAGAACACATTCCCACCTACCACCTTCATCCTTGCACTATGACATGCAGCCTACCAAGTGTAGGAGCTCCTACGGTGTTTGTCACCAGGAGCCTGGCTTCAGCAGCAGTGCCAAGGGCTTCAATCTCCTGACACAGAAACAGAAATGTTCTTACCAGATCGACTGGACACTTAGATTAAACTGATTTCTCAGATTGCCCAAACACAAGTCACGGTGCTCAGGACCATGAGATTTAGCCTGCTGCTGTGAAACTGCAGAAAAGCTTGGCTGACCACACCATGCTGAGTGCAATCCAGGACTGCAGGTATTACAGAACCTTCAGTTCTGATTGCACTGGGTTCCCTGCATGTGTCTCAGGCAAAGAGACAAACCTGACCTTTAGTGGAAGCCTGCTTGGCAGGTGGCTTCAATACCTGTCTAGGGAATCCTAATTATAATGGACCATTTTCATGCAGCACTTCATTTAATAAAGACATTCTTCCTCAGGGAGGTCGAGACTTGCTCCGTCTGAAGGACGATCAGAGCAAGGTTTGATGACAATGGATTGCTGGTGATGAAATGAGCTTTTTATTACCGCAGCTCTGGATGTTCCTGCAGACCAGCACTTGCTAGCCAACCCAGGAGTGTTTTGGCAGCACATCCTTACAAGCACAGGTGATGCCCCATTGTTCAGACATCTATACAAGCCAGTCACAGCCTTTAGCATTGACTCAAACACCTGCTTTACCTTTATGTTTGTGTCAAATGAGCAACAGTGCCAACCAGAAACAAACAAGTGAGAAGGAGGTTTTGAACGTGAGAACACACTGCCCCACGGCTATCCTCACACACAGTTTCCTTCTAGCCCACAGCCTACACTCTTTAGCCCTTGGATTAACACAGATACTCACCAATTCACTGTGTGCCACTATGTAGTCCTAGCTGAACATACAAATTTGGCATCTCAGAAAGAGCGACAAAGGAAAATCTAGACTCCTGGGTATTTGGTATGTCTCTAATTCTGACTGCTGTCATGCCAGGCACTTAGCGTGGATGATGTGCCATGCTCTGAATCCCCACCATCTGCTGCTCGTTAGCTTACAAAGGCAGCACATGCCATCTCCCCACTAGCTGCTGCTCATTAGTGACAAAAGCCATTCTGTGTTCACAACGTTCTCTCTGTAATAATCTAATACAAAGATGTACAAAGAGCAAAGGAAAGAGGAAACTGAGATGACAGAGTAAATTATGAGCTTAACTAAGAATATCAGTGGACTCTTAAATCTCAAGATGAGAATCCTTCCAAGAGTGAGACACAGGTCTTGACTCCACAGGAATAGGTCAGCAAGTAGGTATAAAAGTCAGGACTAGAGATAATCCATTTACCTCAAAATGTCTTGAAACATGCAAGCACACATTTCTAGGCTACTTCCATTCAGGCTCTGTTTTGGAAAAGTTTCTATCTTCCATGTCTGATAACAGAAAGAACTGAGTGCTGACAGCATGCAGCTGCCACAACCTGACCATGGCAAGCTCTAACTCCAGGTATCTATAATGCCTGGCATGCAACCAGAGGAGGATTTAGGATCTATGCAATCAATCCCTCCAAGCTTCACAGGAAAGCCCTGTTGGTAAAGACCACATTTGTTAAGAAGAGCCTCAGCTTCCTTTATAAATCATCTACACAGGTGAAAAGCAGTAGTAATAGAAACATTTCAAAGAAATGTGAGTGACAGATACTGGACTACATAGGCTGAGGAGCAATCCAACCGATGAGAACCAGAAGACAGGGTGATGAACTACAAAACAGTTCTCCACTGGGAGAACTGATGATGGCAGTTTGTTCAAACTACAGAGAACTGGAAGTACTCACAAAACCTTCACATTGATACGGTAAATTAATCTTTTTCAAGCTCAATTAGTTGCTTGGAGGAAAAAAAAACAAAGCGAGGTTGTTTTTCAAGAAGTAGTTCTTATGTACAACAATAAGAAGTCACATCCTCAGCGTATTCCCTCCCTTCTATGCCTTTCCTCAACCCTCCTCCCCAGATAAAACCAGGTGTCATTTTTCAGCCATCACATCACCATCAGAGAAGGCAAGAGTTTGAGAAACGTTCTGTGCACTAAATAGCACAAAGACAGCTGGCATGGGGCATGCTAAGGTGACAGGTAAGGGCACCGAGGAAGCACAGAACATGACAGATGGTATGTGGGTTCTGGCAAGTGTGGGAGATGAAGGAAAGGCCATGAACAAAGTGACATGGTTAACAGAGATGGTCCTGCAAAGAGGAGACAGAAAGGGGACAAAAGGAAGAGAGGGAAGAGGTAAGACATGAATGGACAATGTGCGGGTAATTCTGCTTGGCATCTTATTTCCTCTTCACACCATTTTTTTTCCCATCTCGACCATCATTTTTCCACTTGCTGGTAACCAAAAATGAGAACCAGACCCAGAGTTCAAAATTTTCCTGTTTAAAGGAGGACAGACAGGACGAGATGCTACAATAATGGAATTGATAAAATATTGTTGGACATCCACAACCAACCTTAAGACAAATGAGAAGAGAAAGATTTTCCACATAATCACAAACGTGTGCATGACTACTTCCTCATAGTCATGCCACAACACAGCATACTCATGAACCCTGTAACCAAGCTCCTACTCACATACAGACAATTTTAAGCAAGGTTAACACTTCTCAATGTGAAATAAGTTACTTGAGGAATCACAGACAAAGCTGCTTAAAGTACAGCTGTGAGCAGTAACACACTGGGAACTCAGCCATCTCATGCTGCCAATGCAACACCTATGGCTTTGTGCTCACCATCAACAGCACGGCTACTGCAAAGCAAAATCACAGCAGAAAACAAAGAACTCTAATTTCACTGCAAGGTAAATTTTAGGGATTAGAGCCCTGTTCCAATGGAAGGAAAGTAACAAAGTGTAGACTAAAATGATTTTAAAAAAAATTTATATCTATAGGGCTGATTTTCAGTGCCTTATCTCTGAGCTAGGAACAAATCTAACATCAGATTTAGTCTGTATAAGCCCATCGAACTTCTGACTACTTCATAAATGTAAAAGACTGGTTGGAAACACTACAAATGTAGAGATCCAAATAAGTGCAATCTCCATTCTGTTTTGGCTTATCTGACCTGTTAACAGCAGGCCAGCATAGGATTCACATCGATTGCTCTCCCTGCAAGTCTCTTTTGTATGCTAATTTTACATTTGTGAGGGTGATCCAGAAGCAGATAGATATATGGCATGGGGAAAGAACAGGCTAATTATCTCCATCAATTTGTGTGGGATCAAAAGGATGCTCATCCAGGAAACTGTCAGCCAATCAAGCCAGATAAAAGTATTTAAAAAAAACCCAGGAAGGACAGTTCTGCAGCAACTTAAAATTCATAGTTGCAGCACAGCCTACATCACTGAGGTTTATTTGAGTCTGTGGTGACAAGAACAGCTTTTATAAACTGCCATTTTATAGTTATTTATATTTTATTGTCAGTTACCATGTTTATTACTGTCTGGAATTCACCAGACCCACCTGATTTTGGTAAGGGAATTTTTGAACTGACAGTCACAAAGCATATTTTCTTTTTACTGATTCCTGAGTAAATATCCAGTCCAGCCTTCATTAAGAAATCTTCATAAACATCATCTAATTGTATCAAATTGAACCAAATTTATGCAAGGCAGACAACAACAATATTCTTAAAGACACAAAAGCTCCTGGTGTGTATCCTATAAATACAAAGAAGTACTGTCATTCAGCTTGTTCTAAAAAGTAGAAGCAGCACACCAAAAGTCATGCCAGCAGTCTATTCAGGAGCCAAGTAATGAGGAACCTGAGTCACACAGCTGTTGCCATCAAAAACACCTCACTGAAAGGTACAGGTTGAGCTGCAGATATTTTTATTCTTGCCAAAGCTCCCACTGATAAAATTTCTGCTAGGGTTTAAACAGATATGCATGACACTGATCAATCTTTATAACAAGCCTATGCTTTAATGTTAACATTTAAGTATGAAAAAAATTAAATTAACCTGTCCTCAGTGTTGCAACACAAGCCTGACGCCTTATAAAGGCCGGAAAGCATTAGACACTTCATACAGATAGTTTTAATTCTTTAGAAAGTGAACAAAGCTCACTGGCTTAAAGCAAAACTATATACAGAGACTTACACAGCACAGTTATTAAAGCCCCATTATTTAAAGGAGATAGATTACTGCAGTTAAAGAAGAGGAAACAAGTTAAAAAAAGCAAGAGCATTTAACACATGTATTTCTAGTCAAGTAAATTGAAGGAAGCTATTCTTTTTTCCTTTTGGCTCTATCAGCAAAGCTAATGCTGTCTTGGAAATGTACTGTGAAAGGTAAGCTTCTTATAAATTCAGTTTAAGTGTAATGAAAACTTCTGTAAAGTACACACACAGAGAAACCACATTTGCTACATGGAAACCAGTAAAGTCTCAGAAATTTCTCAGTTGCTCCAGAATCACATGAACTTTCTTTTTATTTGTCACTCTCAACTGGATTTCAAACCACAGCATTATGCTACAGCATAATTTTGCTGTCTGTTTAACATATGTAGGCTAGAACGTTTCATGTTATGGCTGAGTAACATTAACTAAAATCTTACTTAATGCTAAGAAAAAGATGAAATCACAGACAAGAACCAGATCAGACTTTTTAGCTCTCTAGAAGTTCTTTAGGAAGGATTAAAACTTAAAAACACCAAAGCAAATTAATTTGGTCTATTTTTTAGAAAGATATTGTTAAAGTTCATAGAGCTAAAATTGCATTTTGATTGGAGAGAACAAAAATCACTGGATACGGTCAACAATTTTGAAACAGAAGGAACTAGGTTTGATGGTAGTGAAGGTCAACTTACAGCACTACACCAGTGTGCTGAAGCAGTACATGCAGGATCCCTGAAAATCACAGAACATCATGGAAGCATCATAAGTCAAGTCCATCTCAATTTATCCATCTGTTCAGGTACCTCCCCAAGTGCTGTGTTAAAACTGGACATTGAAGAACATTAAAGACCTGAAACAATAAAGCCTGCGTGTTTTTTCCAACAAGATCTAAACGAGGAAAGTGGCAGCAGCTTTGTTCCTTCCCTAACGCAGAACACAGCAGTAACACCAGTTAGCCAAGCCCTGCGATAAAAAGCATGATAAGGTCACAGCAATGGTCACTTACGGCATTCCTTCTCATCACTGTCATCAAAGCAGTCCGGCAGCCCATCACACTGCCAGGCCCCTGGGATACAGCGCCCATTACTGCACATGAAGTTTCCAGGAATGTTGCATTCATTCGTGAAGTTATTCCCAGGCAACAGTTGGCTGTCTGCAGCAAATGAAAGAGAGGTAAGTTCACTGAGGATTTAACAAAGGCAGCAGAAGCTGTCACTGAGCAAGTTGTTTATCAGTGGCTGAATGAAGATGAAACAAATGGACCCTGACCCTGGTTATTTTGTCATTATATTATCAGTATCCTGAGCATGGTACTTGGTAGCAATTTCTTTTTCTTAAATTCTCATTTTATCTGTTATCCACTCTCACACACTGTTTCGCAGATTTCCTCTTGCTATATTCTTCCTAGAACATACATGCATCCTCTCTGTATACTCAGGTCAAAGTAATGTTTGCTTAAAAAAAATTGTCTCCACAAAGTCAGAATTCTATACAAAAGTAAAACCGATGAGGCTACATCAACTCAGCTCTATCTTCCCATGCTTTCGTCAGATTAGTACTTAGCTTTCAGAATACTTCATTGTTGTTAGCCAAAGGCTATGCACAAGGTAACACACTGAGTAATTCATGCTAGGTTTTCAATTAAGTTTTAAACACAGTGCTGCTGATCAAAGTTAGAATTGAACTTCTTGGTGTCAATACAGTCCCCTGGCACACGTCTGTCCACAGGCTAGTAAAGCAGCTGGCACATCGAGTCTGCCAGGTGGAGGGGGCACAGTAGCAGGATACTAGACATCAAGAGAACAGTGAAAGAAAGAAACCTAGAGCTTTGCCTTCAAGGTTAGACACAGAGCTAGTCAGCCATTTTAATCTACCATTTTTCCCACTTTGCGCATTGTCTTTTGGAATGCAGATATCACAGAAACACGAGCTTCAGTGAAGGAAGGATAATGACACTCAATGGCTTTAATAAGCATCAAAATGGCATGACCTGTCACAGAGCTGGGGGAAGCTACAAGACAAGGCAGAGAGTGGGAAAAACAGTATCCTTCCTCTTGTCTTCCTGTCATATTCCAGACTAGTCTCAGGCAACATGCACTTGAGCAGGCAAAAAAACCCCAGAAACACGAACCTTCCCATATAAAGATGGAGGTGTCACAAAAACATGGTCCCCCTGCCAACCTGCATACCTTCCTGGTTCACAACCAGAAAGAACAAACTAAGCTGACACAAAGCTTAACCATTCACCGATCACTTATCTATTTTGAGGATAAGCACATTAGTTTTACAACTGTAGTTGGTTCCCTCCACTGCCCATCCCTGCACCATCTTGCTTCCTGTTGCTCTTGGAGTCCAACTCCTTCCTCTCCCAGGAAGGCCTGAACACCAAGGGCAATGAAAACCATTATAAACCCAACATGGCAAGTGCCCCACTCTTCAGTGCTACACAGGGCACAGAGCAGATCACAACTGCCAGCAAAAGAAATTTTCAGCAAAGACCTTTTTCCTAGCTCATTCCTGAAGTCCAAAGGAGGAATCTGCTTTGCACAGGCATCTTTGGAAAAAACATCTACCAAAATATTAAGTTTTATAGCATGACTAGGGCATGAGGCTTTTCAGAAACTTCTGAATCAGCCAAATGTAGATTGTTCCCTTCCTCCCCTACAACGTATCAAAATGCTCCATCCATGACACAGGCAAAATTGCTAACTTTCACATCACTATTTCAAAAGACACGAGAAGAATGCTTTAGGGAGGTAGTATCTTTAAGCCTATATCTGTCTCAAACAATATATTTCCTTTCAAATGTTATTTCTTGCAAATGGCTGACTTTCCTGGGGATGTTTCAAGAATCTGCCAGCACAGAGCAGATGCCTTAATGGAAATTTGCCCCGAGCTGTTAAAAGACAATGTAGTCAGAAAAAAAAAAAAAGGTGGAAATAAGGTCTCCAGAGTCACCTGTAACTCTCCTGCTGTAAGCAGCACCTTAAAGAGAGTGACAGCCACCAAAAAGCATGCCCAGGCATGTAGCTGGCAATTAGACATCTTTTAGCAGTGTCATTCAAACCTCAGTTTCATTCCCTGGATCACTGTTCCTCCCACGGAGAAACAGCAGGTTTGCTCTCTACACTGTTACAGCCTCCAGCACACTGGAAAAGGCTCGGCTCCAGCCCAGTCAAGCAGGGCCCTCACCGCTTCCAGCGGCTCCTGAGGAAACGCTACACCCAACTTTGCCTCATGCCTGAGTCCCCATCTTTCAATCAGCAATGGCAACAGTTCACCCTTGGCTACTCCTGCCATGAAACACTGAACAGACACCGTGCTGTCAATCAGCAGCCCCAGGCTAGTGCAGCATTACAGCACCACTGTTAACTGAGTCCTGCACTTCTCTGTTCAACCAGCGAGGGCTTTGTGGTTGTTTATGGCATTTCTTCCCCCCATGACAGTACATGACCATTCAGCTCAGTCTTTGCATCTCTGACATATACCTGCTAACGTGGAAACTGCCACACTCAAATAGCCACAGGGTGAAGCTCTCAGCATTTACACAGCCTTTTCTTAGCAAACCGCTCCCAGTGCGCCAACACCACCACCTCTGCCTGCAACTGCAGAAAATCTACCACAGTCATACAAAATTACAGGATGCCATTGTCAGATCAAGCTCAGAAAGAGATACCTCGGCATTCTTTGCAATGTAGAAGTTCAGTCAATGTACTCAAGCTAGTTAGAAGGCATGCAAGAGCTTCAACAGTAGAATCTAACTCCCTTCTCCACAGTCCCCCCCAAAAGCAGCTTCAGGTCAGTATGGTACTACTGGGAGACTTTCTTGGTAATTTTCATAACTTTCATTAGAATTTACAAGTTCTCAGATATCACAAAACTGAAATGTCCAGGCTAAGAATAAATCTCTGATATAAACCAGAGCTTATTCAAGCTTGACAAGAGAACTAGAAGTTACCAAGGCTTTTGCTCTCTAAGAACCTCTAAGAACTTAGGCAGCTAAGGCAGTACATCAGTGCATTTTGGCAGCAACATCAAAAAGGAGCCAATCTCATGGCATCTCTCTCCATTGCTCTGCACTGCCTTCTAATCTAACCTTGTATATCTCTCATCCAACCTGCTCCCCTTCCACAGGGAAGTAGTATCTGTTTAAAATGAAAAGTCCTTCTGTGAATACTTAAGTGAGACTTCTTCTTGACTTGATCAAGTTGATAGCTAAGAAACAATAGCAGGTCCCACAGCCACCTGCCCCAGCTATAGAACTGCCTTTGCCCTACGAAGCATCTGAGTGTTCCCAAGAGAAAACATAACTGGATGCATCTCAAGCACAGTAACACTTCCTGTGCAGAATAACCAAAGTTCAGCTCCTGTAAGATCTACTGCTGTTATCTTGCTGAAAAAGTTTCAGCCATGATCTCCACACCCTTTTAATGAAAAACTTCAGACCAAGCTAACTAATTACAGAAATTTCTAGAGTTTCAAGAAGCACGAACAAAAACCAATTTCCCTAAAAAAGCATTATCAAGTCCCTGTTCCTTTTAACAACTCCTTTAAATAAATGCCATACTTCTACCCTATTAGGTTGAAGCAAGATTCCAGGAACAGGTATCAAATTTTGTTACCCAGTAAGCTGTTTTCAGGATTTCCTTTGTCATATAATAACCTTATCCTCGATATACTTTTAAAGCAAAGACGTATTACTAACCCTTTCACCGAAAAAACAAAAGATAGTGGCAGATCAAGATCCTTGCAGACAGCCCTACCCAAGCTTTGCTGTGGAATGAAAACATGGGAACTCTGACTCAATTCAGTTTCAAAGCAACCAATGCTTCTCTGAAAACACGACCTTCATCGGCTCCTATGAGAATTCCATTTTACAGAGAGCAATCTGAGTCACAGCCACTGCATCTAGAAACTTGTTTCATGCATTACTCCATGTTCAAAAAATCCACTGGTGGATAAAAAAACTATCAAAACAATGGCACATGTGGAACTGTTTTAAATGGTATTACCCCTTCTGCTTCCCTCACACTTCACAAGTCTCTCCTAATGGATTTAAAAAAAAACGCTCAAAGAAATCCTCAGTGCGTCCCTCAGCTCCCAGCCCTCAGGAGTGCGATGTTCCTGCCCACTCAGCACACAGCCCACTGCAGGACTGCGCACGCACAAGGAGGAGCAGTGGCACAGACACACTCACAACAGACATGGAAAGGACCAAACCATTGTGTCCATTTTTCTAACAGAGTCCTGTAAAGATCTCAGGTTTTGTGCAGTCAACTCGCTGTGCTGCCTGTTGGCAGGGGCAGAAACTCTTTCAATCTAGCAGAGCTGGCATTCCAATACTTGACATATTTATCCTGCACCCTCTGAGTAATTTTGTATTCAACCCAAACAGGAGCTACATGGATGTGCTCAGTTAAATAAAGGAGGAAGTAAAGAAGGGGACAGTAGTCCATTTTCACTGCAACACATTGCTCACTTTAAGCAGCATACCATCTGGGCTGAATATAAAAAACTGGACTCGTGTTTCACTCTGAAGGGGACTGAGTAAGGAAAATCAATCTGTTTTAGCAGCCACTTCCAATAATGTTGATATCTAAATATTTAATATTCCCCGAAAAAGAATCAGGGAAAAATAAATGAAAGGACAAGTCATACTGAGCAAGCACATCACAGTGTATTAAGAAATTAAGTCGATGATATCCTTCACAAAACCACCTTTACCTGAAAGCTCTCCAGAGAATTGTGCGCATTACAGAACAGACCATTACTGATCACACAGCTCCGTATCGGAAAGTATAATCAGTAAGGGCAGGCAACCAGCCTGGCCAAGGAGGTTTGGAGGAAGAAATACAGGACACTTACGTGTTCACTGCCCTCATGAACAATGCCAGTAACGTCAGCCTCATGGCAAAAAGGATCTATCACCAAGGATGAAGCATGAACTCTTCACTGCCAAACCTTTGGCATGTCTTTTGTGGGAATCATGGGATCTTCACAGAATACTTTCAATGGATTGCTGCCTAAAGCTTTTCATATGCAAAGAGCGCTATTTTGATCAGGCTGGTATGTAGCTGTGAGGCTGAAGGGTTACAGATAATACTTTCCTGTCACACCATGCACACATACTCCATATTCATTTTTAATTTCTGCTTAAACCCTTGCCAGGTGTAAATTCACACCAGGTTTGATTTAAGTACATCAGAACTCTGTTTTAACTCTACTGAAATCTGCAACATGTTATGAAAACAAATGGAGAGAGGCTACAGCAAGTCAGTAACTGGAATCTGCAGCAAGGTGGCATCCAAAAGACATACCTTCAATACCTGCCAATATCTGATCACCAGCAAAATACATCACAACTAAAGAAAAGTCCGCAATATTAGTAGACTTGAACAAACATTTTTTGATCTTTCACTGTCACCTTAAAAGACTGAAAATAAGCAATGTCAAGTGATTGGTACGCTATTACAAGATTTGATTCCCCAGAGAACACAAAACTACTTCCAAATGCTTACATTCAGGTCCAGTTGCTTCTCTGAATTTAGCCCCTGAGGACAGATGTTTCTTTTCATACTTCTTTATGTTGACATGAAGCATGTGACTCACTCCATGTCTGCTTTACAGATATCTACTAATGCCGGTGATGCACTCAGAGGAAGAATTCAAAAGCTGAGCACGAAGAAAGTGCTTTGCCTATAAACTTCTGTTAAACATGTGCATGCACAAACTTAACTGGCAATAGAAGCATGTTGTCAGCAAGAAAACAGCAGTGGCGTTGAGATAGGCTTGGATTAATGCTCACTGCACTGAAACAGAAGGCAGAGACAATTTGTGCTTATGGGACAAAGTCAGGACTCACACGGTCACCCAGAGAGACTGTGGGACAAACTTGCTCAACCTCTATTACACTTCACTCCTTGTCAAAATAAAAACAAGGCACTAGTTTTGAAGAGGAAGGTGCCAATATTGAATTCAAGTGAGTAGGGTATAAAAAGATCGCTCATTAACAGCACCAAAAAGGTAAGGAAAATACATCAATCAGGGTGAAGATACTTTCCATCTTTTAAATAAAGACCTTTGGCATTAACCAAAAAGTTGTTTGCAGCTCAGTGTTCATAAACACATCATGTAAATCAGCAAAAACGCCAGTCTTCAGTTTGATCTGCTTTCCTATGCACTGCTACAAAGGTCCTTGCCAGAACAGAAGAAAAGCATGCCAGTGCACATTCAAGCTGGCTTTGGGAAGCCAAGAGTAAGACAAGCGCTCTCTTGCTCTGCAGTGAAACCTCTAACAACACCTAAGCCATCTGCCCCTTAAAGGACACCTGCCACTAATTATCTGACAACCTAAATCCCCTTGAACAGTTTTAATCCCTATCCTCCCCATCCTCATTTAAACTGCCTGATGGTTACAGTGCTTATGCTATATTAGCAGTTATGAGAGTTATTTGTAAAAGCAGATTGACAGTCCCACCATCAATCCCACAAGTGCTCAAAAATGTTTGTCCACTAAAGCAGCAGGTAATTAGTGATTACTCAAGGAACTGCTCATTGATCAGGTTTGACTTCCCCTCCTTCATTTTCCAATGGTGATCCATGAGATGCAGTATATTTGGTATCTGGCATTTTCAAGGTTTAAAATGGATCAGTCCTAGCCAAAAGATCAGAAACTCCTATGGTTACTTCATATTAAACAGTAAATGTTACTGAAGCAAGTCAAAGACAATGGGAAAACCAACCCTCTCAGAGCACTAAAATGGACAGCTTCTTTTAATTTAGACAGAAAAACTACTGCAGCAAGGAACACTGACTACTATCCAATGCCCATCATTCACCCATTAATTCCTCACTGCAAAATCTGCCTTTGTTGAACTGGAGATGAATTAATCCATCATCGTCCCCACCATAAATAACACAATATGCATACAACAGAGCATCTTCTTCTAAATACCTTACAGCATTAGTTGAAGCAACTGGCACATTCCCTCTAGTAGGTGACTGCATTTCAGCACTTAGCCATACAAGCACCCTAATTAAATATAATCTTCCAAACCATTCCCTAATAAACAACCATTCGATTTTTCCTTGCAACAACATGTGCAGGAAGTGAGCCGAGGAGAACAGGCTTACTTTAATCCTGCACCCTTCATGGCTGGATTCTATATTTGGGGGACTGGGCGTTTCACTAAAGCTTCCACATTTGCTTGCCTCAGCAGCAGTGCAGCTGCTTGAGTACACACCAAAAATACATCCCCAGGTCTGCAGGCTCTCGGCACACTTAGCGTGGTGGAAGGGCAACAGGGCCATTAACAGTGCAGAGTGAACACAGCCCCAAACCAGTACAGGTTTAAACAGAAAAAAGGAAGCAGAAATAAATGGGAAGGAAGGAAGGAATACTTTGGATTACTGAACTGAGTACCACAAAAGACAAGTATTCCCCAGCAAGAAAGTCAAATGGAGATTTTATGCTGTTCTTATCCAAGCTAGAGCTACCGACACTGCTTCCTTAAAGAAGCAGCAAAGATAAAAACAGTTTATTTTTTACACCTTTGAAGGACACCAACTATGTGAAGTCTAACAAGGACAAATGCCGCATTCTGCACCTGGGACAGAGCAACACTACTTGTGTGTAAAGATTAGGAAATGAGAGGCTGGAGAGCAGTGCCAAAGGAAAGGGCCCTGGGGGTCCTGGTCTGTGGGAAGTTGGATCTGAGCCAGCAGTGCCCTGGCAGCCAGGAGGGCCAACCCTGTCCTGGGGGGCATCAGGCCCAGCATCACAGCCGGGCAAGGGAGGGAATTGTCCCGCTCTGATCTGCTCTGGGGCAGCCACACCTCCAGTGCTGGGGGCAGTTCTGGATGTTACAGTAAAAAAATGACAAAGCTATTATGAGAGCCCAAAAGAGGGCCACTAGGATTGTGAAGGATCTGCTGGGGAGCTTTATGAGGAGCAGCTGAGGTCACTGGGTCTCTTCAGCCTGGAGGAGATGAGGGGAAACCTCACTGCGGTCTGCAATTTCCTCCTGAAGGGAAGAAGAGAAGCAGGTAGAGATTTCTCTCTAGTGACCAGTGCCAGGACCCATGGCAACAGCCTGAAGTTGTGTTAGAGCAGGTTTAGGCTGGATATTAGAGAAGTTTTTTCACCCAGAGGTGGCTGGGCACTGGAA